>JADRCD010182279.1:0-26496 GCA_019843815.1 Montemys delectorum
GAGCAAGATGGGGATTTTTTAATGCAGAGTCTTAGATAGACAGAAGCAGTGATGGATGTTCTATGGGAAACCAGAAGAAAGTGATAGAGTTCCAAACAGAAGAAAAACAGGAGCTGCTGGATTAGACCTATGAGCAAAAGGAGGGAGAATACAAAGCAGTGAGATATTAGAGCAACAAAAGAAGATAAACGATAAGGAGGAAGGAGGACTCAGGGCTTAGGAAGGAAAAAAAGTAGGTCAGAAGAAATCTGGGGCCAATAGGAGGGGAGGCCCTTGGTCCTGTGGAGGCTTGATGCCCCATTGAAAGGGGATGCTGGAGTGGTGAGGTGGGAATGGGTGGGTGGGTGGAAGAGCACCCTCAAGAGGCAAAGGGGAGGGGGGGAGAGGGGGAATGGGATAGGGGGTTTGTGGAGCGGTAGCCAGGAAGGGGAATATCATTTGAAATGTAGAAGAATAAAATGATTAATAAAAACAGAAAACAAAAAACAAAACAAAAACAAAACAAAACGAAACAAATACCAAAGAAATCTGGGGCCACAGGTCAGGAAGGAATGAGAGAATGGATAAGCACAGGTTCCCTTCTCCTGAGGGATATGGTCCCTTGCCACTCACGGATTTGCCTCATTTGGGCTTCCAGGTATGGCTATCAGAGCCCCACTGTCGTGCAGGGCTCTCTGAAGAGCCCTCTTTGGATCCATCTCCTTTTCTTTGGGAGGTTTCATCTTCCCAGCTAATGTGCACTGGGCCTCTGGACTGAGCCATCTATTTACATTTTGCAATGTGAGCATTCAATGTGAACTTTCCCTACCCTACTGTATCCATGTGCCTGGGACAAAAGACATGACTGGCTGTCAGAACACCAAAGTATGCAGCCGGTCTGCAGGTCAGGGCACAAAGCAAGGCTGTTTAAAAAGTGCAGGGCTCCTCTCTGGAGACAGCTGTGAGACCCTGCAGCATGTGTCAGCTGCGCTAAACACAGAATTCAGGACAGAGAGGAACATGCAGAGCACGGGATGAATGGAAAGGTGCCATAAAGTGTTTTAAACTGGTGTGAAGTCAGGTTTGAAGTGTTGAGGCCAGAGGTAAGCTCTCTTTCCTCTAGATCCTAAACCATTTTCTGGCAGTTTTCAGAAAACCAGTGACAGGGACACGAAGCCTGTATGGAGTCTCCTTGGCCTGTCCTGTTAACTGAAGAGTGTAGATCGGAGTTTGTAGGTTAGTTTTAACTGGAGCACCAACTCCAAATGATTGACAGCTGCTCTCTGGGGCACTGTGTGGGGAACAATCCTAGGCCAGAGTCCAGCTGTGATCATGTTTCACTGGGTTTAGGAGAGGATAGTGGCCATACTCTAATCCTGCTGTGGATGCCACTTTAACAGTCAGCAGATGATCTTCAAAATGTATCATCTTGGCCACTATCTAGTGAGCATACCTAATAAAATTGATCTTGAACTTGAAAGCACTAGTGCAGGTGGTTAAATTGCTTCCATTATTCCTGGGGAAGAGCTCAACCTTCAAGAGATGATGAAATTCAATATATGGAACAGAACAGACCAATGTGAAATTCACTTGATTTTGTGGACCTGGATTTATGAGGCTACGGAGATTATTGTTGAGGTTGGCTGTTAAATTTGTGAATGATCATAGAAAGTGGGGCTTGACAGAGCCAGGTTGGACCTGTGGCTCCAGGGACTCATCCATTGCTGTCACTGACATGGACTCGAGGAGAGTTTTGACTTTCTGGTATTGTTTTCCTATTGGAATGATTCACATTTAATCTGATGTCCTCCATTTTTGAGTTTGCCATACTTTAGGACTCATTAGAGAAACTGTTGTGTTTACAGATGGTGCTCATATGACAGCAATGAAGGGCATTCATAACTCTATCTTTGGCAAACTGCTGTTGTATTGTAGAAATGGGATGGGTGTGGCGGTGAGACAGTCCTAGCTTCAAACCTGGGCTCTGCCAAGTATTTGCTGGGAAAATCTTCAAGCTTCACCCAGATCATAATATTCTGTATGGTGGTCCTTTCCCTACCTCAAGGTTAGTTGTGTAAATCATCTCTCACACATGTGCCTTGCTTTTTTTAACTTGCATATTCTAACATCATGGCATGTGTTGTGAATTTCATAAAACATCTAAACAAACTTAAGTTAGTCAAGAGATAGATTATGGGTTTTTTTTTTTTTTTTGTCTTGACAATTCTCAGAAAGTCTGTTGACAGAAATATTTACTTCTCAAATTAGGGAGGTCACTTGACATGAAGAAACACATAGAGGACAGGTGGGGTTGTATCTGGCTTTAATCTTGAATTTAATGTCCAATTGAAAGACTTAGGAATGAGAGAACCACATTTTTAAACTGTCTTCACTCCAGTCCTCATAAGTCGGCTTTGCTCATCTACCTTTCGCACTCACACAAGTGGTGGAGCCTTGGCTCGTACCTTTCACTTGAGGTTGAGAAAACTTGATTGGCTTTGGCTTGTTACAAGTTTCTACGGTTATCTGTAAATTTGAATAGCTCTTTAGTGTTCTGACAGGAGAAGCGTGTGTCTACTGAGTTAGTCCAGACTGAAGCCTGAGCCAGGTTAGGATTGCAATGAAGCTTTGGCTCGGTAAATGTGCTAATAGCCAGAGGGTCAAGCAAGCTAGATGGGTGACTTTGCTGTATTTGTCTGTCTCCATCAAATCCACCAGCTTAGACCTAACTAACCCATTCTGTTATTTTAAGGAAGGTGAGAGCTAGCCACAGTTGGTTTCCTACAACCTACACAACAACAACAGCAACAACACACACACTTGATCTATAACTATAAAGAGAGAGGAAAAAACAGAACTCATAAATATAAACAACACTGTAAGAATAAATGTTTGATTTCAATGGAGATTAGGTGTTAGTACCTAAGTCCTTTTGTTGGGTTGTGACTCATTTTGGAAATATAGTTTTGAGACTTGTGAGTTCCTCAGCCCCAAACGGTCTTGCTCATGGTTGTTATTAGATAATAGAAGCTTGCTTCCAGATCCTGATCCACTGGGGAACACTACCTTAATAAGTGCAATTATTTCTTTTAGATGAAATAAAATGTCATCTTGAAATTGTGCAGTTGCAGCTTGCCTTGAGAAGAGCTCACTCCTTGGTTCTCACACAGTGATGTTTATAGTTATTCCTGTTTCTCAAAGACGTTGATTACTGGCAGATAGATCATCCCTGACCAGCCATCCAGAGTGCACAGGGTCTGTGTAAATATTCTTTCAGCCAAATCCAGTCTTCAGAGTCTAACTTTTATCAACATAGCCCATTGTAGTAAAAGATTGTCATTATGCACAGTGGGTTTTTTCAACTGTGTTTGGGTTACTATCAGTTTTAGGATCAAAGCTTGGGCTCTGGCCACTCTAAGAAGCTGGGCTAGGCCCATCCATTCTCATAAACCAATTAAACAGACAAGGGACAGTGAACTCAGAGAAAGGAGATCCATTCAGTGTGGCCACACTGGGAAGAGGAACAAAGAGAGAGACCCAATGACTCCTTAAGTTTGTCTTTGGAGTCCTCGCATGAGGTTTAGGTTTAAACAGACAGATAAGAAGGATTCACAACTAATTGGATCAAGGTGGAACCGCTCATCACCATCATAGCTCCAGACTGTCCTGCAAGGTGAGCTGACAAGTTGTCAGGACTGTGTGACATATCCTGGAGACAGGTTCCTCCTTTCACTGATGCTGGGACCCCAGACTTTCTCTTTTCCTAGTATGAGATTCTCAGGATTATTGGTCCAGTAGTCTAATGACCAGGGGAGAGACACACAATCTCTTTGAGATGTACTGATTTTTGGCCAAGATGGTTACATTCATGAGGCTCAATGTTGCAGCAATTACAGTTTTTTCCTTTAAAAAATATTTTAAAGTGTATTCTTTGGTAATTTTATACATTATATAATGCATCTTAATCTTACATACTTCTAATTTCCCCCTCTAATCTTCTCAGGATCTTACCTTCCCTAACATGTGTCTCCTCTCTTCTTGTCCTCCTTCCATGCCCCTCCAGTAATTTATTTACTCACTTTGCATCCCGATTGCAGCCTCTACCTCCTTTTCTCCCAGTCCCAACCCTTACAAGATCCTCTCTCATTGCCCCCTCTCCTCAGAGAAGGAGAAGACCTCTTGGGTACCACCCTGCCCTGGAATATCTAGTCACAGCAGGACTAAGCACTTCCTCTCTCACTGAATCCGAACCAGGCAATCCAGGTAGAGGAAGGAGATCCAATGGCACACAACAGAGTCAGAGACATCTCCTACTCCAGTTGTTAGAGGATCCACTTGAAGACCAAGTTGCACATTTGCTGCAGATGTGTAGAGGGCCTAGGTCCAGCTCCTGCATGCTCTTTGGTTAGTGGTTCAGTGTCTATGAGTGCCCATGGGCCCAGGTTAGGAGACTTTATAGGTCTTCTTGTGTTCATGACCCCTCTAGCTCATGTGATTTTATCCCTTACTCTTCCACAAGACTCCCAGAGCGCCACCTGACATTTGGCTGCGCCTCTGCATGCTGTTTTTATTTGCTGCTGGAATAACTCAGAAGACAGTTATTCTAGGTTCCTGTCTAGATGTTCCTGGTGCTGTGTGCCTGGTGAAGTCCAGTGGAGAGGTGGCCAGACAACATGGCTCTGGGGGACAGCACTAAGCTCCTTTTGTTGCCCCCCCTTTCTTTTTATAAGTCACTGGATCCAGCTAGTGCTGACTGCATGCTCCTGGGCAACCTACCAGTGACCTTACCTTCAAAGATTAACTTCATCTCTGCTGGTAGCCATCAGTTGTCAAGAATTCCTCAGCTAATGGTGGAGCCTCATAGACCCCTTTTCCAGCTGTGTTGGAATTATTGACTGGCTGGTCTTAAGCAGTTTTTGTGCAAGTAATTACAGTTGTGACTTCATGAGCACAGTGGCTCTGCCATGTCCAGAAGACAGCATTACATGACATTCCTTTCCATCTTCCTCCTCATGCATTCCTTTCTTCTTATCTTCTGTGATGTTTCCTGATCCTTGCAGTTGATATTGTTGTCCCATCTAGGGCTGAGAATTCAACAGTTAACTGTTCTTAGCACTTTGACCAGTTATACTCTCTTCACCGACAGCTGCCCATTGCAAATAGGAGCTGCTCTAAGGTTGAGAGAAGCACTAATCTTTGGTTATAAATATTCAGAATGCAGTTTAATGGCATATCCATTAGCCAAATCACACTATGTTCCCTGGCTAGGGCCTATGACCTCCCTAGCTGTGGGCTCTTGACAAGGTACCAGATATAAATTTCTCTCCTGAGGAAAATCTCAAATCCACGTGGAAAGCAGTTGGTTACCCTCATAAGAGTCATGCCATTATTACATCTGTAGGCAATCTTGCCTTGAAAGTCAGTATTATAGTATACAGAGTCCACTGCTGGCCAAGTCCATTAATGACTCCTTTATCAGACTATATAGCACCTTTAGGCACTCTGAAAGTCAGTCAGAATGGAAGAAGTTTCTTGGTGCATTACAGCTTGATTTCTCTATGTCTTGCAATCAAAGTATATTATAATATTCTTGCTATCTGGTTGTGGTGTGAAACCAAGATCAATGACAATAGCCAGTGTTGTCTGAGGGATTTCTGGAGCCCCCTTGACCAATGACTTGTAGGGAGGCATTCCATTCATGGCCTTGAGATTTTCATTTAACAACCAGTGTTTTCTGAGGGAAACCTTATTCACCTACATAAGGTTCTTCCATTTGAACTCCTTTTAAAAAGTTGTATATTTTGCCAGGTGGCCCCACAGGCCTTTCATCTCAGTACTTGGGAGGCAGAGGCAGGTAGATCTCTGAGATCGAGGCCAACTTAATCCACAGTGTGAGTTCTAGGACAGCAAGGGCTATACAGAGAAACATTGTCTTGAAGAACAAAACAATTAAACAAACAGAAGGTATATATTTTAATTAGGTTACAAAGTAGTGACTATCCGTAAGGCTTTTTAATAATCCTTCAATTGGGTTAGCCTATTTGCTACCTCTCCTCTCCCCCATAACCCTGCTTCCTTCCCAATTAAGCCTTTGACCTTCATGATGTCCCCACTACTGTCATACCAGATGTGTTTTGGTATCCTCCACCCCTCCCCCAAACCTAAGGCCTCTTTCTCTCCCCTTCTGTCATGGGCCTGTTCTATCTTCCTGACTTCTTTAGACTCCAAATAAAACCTACAAATGTAAAAACTGAAAGCTAGCATCCATGTACAAGAGGAAAGCTGTGGTTTGTCTTTCTAAGCCTGGGTTACCTCACTTTGTATGATATTTTCCAGTTCCATCCATTTTTCCTGTACATTGTATTTCACTTTTCTTTACAGTGAATATAGTTCCATTGTTTATACGTATCACACTTTCATTATTCATTCATCAGTTGATGGACACTTCCCAGCTCTTTGTGAGCAGAGCCACAATGAACACGATGTGTAAATATCTATGTGGTAAGGATAGAAATCACATTTTTAAGTTGCCTTTTTGCATCATCTATCCTGTCCCTTCTTGATTGTGTTTGACACTGTAACAGAGGCTTGGTGATATTGTGTTTCTTTCTTTGTGTAAATTTAGGTGTTGCTAGATTCACTTTGTACTTGAAAGGGTTAGGTTAAGAAGATTGAGACAACAGCTTAACTGGGATCCTGCACATGGCTTCCAAGACTTGATATTCAAAGCCTGTTCTGTTACAAACAAATAAACAACTCCCCAAACTAATAAAATACTATTTATGGAATGCAAATGCTTTAGAGGTAAACCAACCTTTTATTTTCTCAAGAATCATTGAATAGAGAAATATCTTACTTTTTTGTTTTCCCCTGTTTTGGAGAGCTAAATGGGTCAAATTTTAAAAATAAAATTCCCAGCTGTCTAGTAAGACAACATGCCCAAGTTTGCATTCCTTCTCCTCAACTTATCAGTGATCGTAGGCTGATTCCATCAGAGTTCTGCCGATGGATCTCTGTTGGACACTTCCTGTCTGAAGACAACCCAATGAATGCATGATTCTGACTTCAGTAAATAAATCATTCCAGGATCGCTGCTAATGTAGAGTGAACTAAGCTGCTATCTTTGGTGACCAGTATCTGCTGTATGGAACCTTGAGTCCTGGATGCTCTTGTTTCTGCTTCCATCTGAATCCTATGTTTGCTGTGCTCTTAGCAGGACACATAGTCTATAGGTTCTCAACCAAAGGCAAAGAAACATAACGGTTGCCCCAGTGGAGATTTGCTCAGTTCCTGACACTTGAATGCTAATGCCCAAAGAGTGACCACATTGTGTGAGCTCTTCCAAGAATGTCGCTCAAAGAACCTTCAAATTCTATTCACATCTACTTGAGTTTTGTGCAGCAAAGTTTTCTTTTACACCAGATTTGACAAACATCGTGAGCTGAATCTGGACATCTGCCTGTGTGCTACTAATGGTTTATTACATCTTTAAATTGAGAGGAAGGAATTAAAAAATAATATTTTGTGACATGTGAAAATTATATGAAATTTGCATTTCAGAGTCCATGAATAAAGTTTTATTGGAACACAGCCATGCTTGTTCTCGTTTACATGTTGTCTCTGGCTGCAGTAAGAATTATAATACTTGCAACAGAGACCATATGGCTTGCAAAGCATAAACTATTTACTATCTGGCTGTTTATAGAAAGTGTTTGCCAATTCTTGATCTAAACTATTGCACTACCTTCTATTTACTATTTCTTCTTATTCTAAGAAGTTCTCTCTTGCACACATTAATCATTTTACTTTTGACTCTGGTGTTTGAAGAACAGCAGTGATGGGTTTGTTGATTTGGAAAACAGTCTTCTACTAATGGGGTTCAGCGTGTGGTACTGGCTATAGCAGTCAACAAAATGAAGACAGACAACTTTAGGCCCAACTCTCTTATTAGCTAAGACCCAAGACAAGCCATCTAACTTTGGTGGATGCTTTGTGAAATGTACTATTTCACAGGTTTCTAACCTCTGCTTTGAGGTGTTCTGGCCAGTCTTTGAGTCCCTTTAGGATCAAATGGACAAGAGGTTTCTGTTGTATGACTACTTGACCTTCAGCCAGATCCTCTCCAAGACTATAGATTTGACACCCTGAACATTTGCATAAAATTTGAATGAATGGTAAGAATTGGCTGCAGATCAGTTTTTGAAAAGCCACAGAACCAGATTATCCATCCCCAAGGCCTCTCACAATCCCTTGGGAGGAAGAGGAAGGAAGAACTGTTGGGATGTGATGCTGCTCAGAGGTTTAAATCCCAACCAGGAGATGCTGACCCTCAGGATCTAAATCTAGCTTGCTGGCATCTTATGTAACAGGCCACCTGTTTCAGTTTTTCCATCTGGATAACAGAAGCAGCACATAGTTGCCTTCCCTGAAACACATGGTAGTTATGGATATGTCATTATTTGAACACGAATTGGTGGCTTTGTTATCTATCAGCTCTCTAACAATTTACAAATGTAGATTCCATCAAGGAAACTGAACAGTGAAGAGCTTCTTATTTATGGCATGTCAACCCTGGAGATTGACAAAGTTTTGATAAGCAGTTCTTTAAAACTCTACTTGAACTCTATGTTGGTTTTGTATGTTCCAGGGAACACTATTATGGTTTTGATTGGTGAAGTTCATTAGAAAGCCATTTGAAAAAAGTTAAATATCAAACCACAATTTTCCCATTCTAATGTAGACACTAGTGTGTGTGTGTGTGTGTGTGTGTGTGTGTGTTACATATCTTTGAAATGATAACATCTTCAGTTATTATTTTTGCAAGACAAGCTTAAGGGAAATTTCAGCCACTTTCCTTGTATTTTATGCCCATTTGCAAATGACTGTTCATCTGCTTACTTGACGTGATTAATGACAGAGAGCAGGCAAATTGCTTATGATACAGACTTGATTTATTTTCACTAAATGTGGCTTAATGGTGGGCACATCAGGGAGCTAGTGCTCATAGCTATGCTATGTTCAAATTTTCTAAGTATTTGTGAATGAAAAGATGTAGAAGGGATTTTCAAAAAACAGCAGAGTAGTCCATTAAATTTTATTTAGATAAACATATTCAGTTTACTCAGTAGGAGACTGCTGTGTTAGTTAATGCCAAGTACAGTGGCAGATCACAGTTTAGATAGGAGTCCGGAGGCAAAAAGAGCACCCTATCTGCTTAACTCAGACACCTCCTCTTGTCCCTGGCTCAGTGCTCTGGAGCCCAGCTGGCGGACAGGGCTTAGCAATGGAAACATTGCATGGGATAGATAATGCACTCTTATCTTACCCAAACCACTTCCCTAACTTCCAGTTTCAACAACATTGATTTATGTTTCCAATTGTATTTGGAAGTGAGATTTGAAGGGGTGACATAGACTTAGAATTGCATTTCTTGAGCAGGAGGTCTGGAGCACTGTCCACAAGGTAACATTTGGGAATAGAATCCTGAAAGTTCTGAGGTTTTACGGTCAGAGTTTCTGGGGAGAGCTGGAATCCCATACTCGGTCTGTAGCTGGCTCTGTTTCCATACTCTCACATCTGGACAATCACTTGATCATCTTCTCAGGTTTTTGAGTGTGTGTGTGTGGGGGGGTGGGGGTGGGTACTCCCTTCTTCTGCTCATTCTCTTTCACCAAATTGTTGTAGTAGTTCCCTGGAAGATAGCTCTTAGGCACTTAGCTTTCAATGAGGAGTCCATGAATATATGGGAATAGAACCAAGAAGGACCAGTACAGTGAAGCGCCCTAAAATTTATGATCACATTGTGGTAACTGGGGAGGGGGTGGGAGTACAGTGTGTGCTGCAAAGTCTAGTTCAATCTCCCAAAGTTGGGAACTTTGAAAGAAACTTAGGCTTTGGATGGTTCGAATTTGTTAGTCCTTGGCCAAGTACAGGTTTCCATTCTTAGGGAAGAAGTCTATTTGAAAAGGCCATTTGGACTTCAAAGAGATGATATTTTGATGCATTGAGCAAACGTATGAATCAGAAACATGTGGATTAAATTTCCCATTCAAACACGTGGCCTTGAAAATTTCAGAGGAAAATGTCTGGCAAAGTGTGTCTGGGAGTTGGCTAAAGACAGAACTTTTCTCATGTTTGGGAAGTTTTATCTTCTTCCACGTGCCCCCCTGTGATGTGACTGACATGGCCCTAATGTAAACCCAGGGAGTCATAGGGGGAACATTATCTTCTGATAAATACATACTGACTTGAGTAAGGGGGAAGTAGACATGGACCTTCTCTAGAAGGGTGACTGCCATTTACAGAAACTCCAAACACAACCAAGTCATTTCCTGGAACAAGGGCATGGGAAAGCAAGACACCAATTACACTGGCGGCAAGTGCTGAGGGGCAGTTGGCTCTGCTTAATGACTAGTGTTCTGTCTTTCAGACTTAGGCCACCATCAATGCTGATGTGATCTTTGCTAGGCAGCCCTTAAGGACTTAAAGAAATAAAGCATCCTGTTGACATTGGCTATCAAGGCTGGTCTTCACACCAGCTTTGTAGTGTTCATCTGAAGCGACCTATCTATAGCATCCTGGGTTCCTCTGGGAGAGACTGCACACAGAAGGATCGAGGACTTCATGGCAATGTTAGCTATGATGCAGTTCTCTGGTGCATATCATTCATATATAAGAGATTCCTGAATTCATCCTTGGGAAAAACATGGAGCTCAAATCATGGTTGGGCTGAAGAGTGGGAATGATATTCTTTCTTTTTGTTCTTCGATGATATCTTTTTTTTTCTATGCTTATAAATAATTCTTGCTCATCTCAAAATTTGGAAAACACAGATAATTATACAAAACAAAATAAAAACAACCACAGTCCCCCAGTCTACTCACCAACACAGACATTTTTTCCCACGGCATTAACTATTTTCCAAAAAGTAACTTTTAACAACCCTTTCAAATTCCATAGCATGTACATTAAAATCTATTTAGCCAATCTCCCATTTTCTATATCTAGCCTGTCTCCTGAGCATGTGCATGATAATGTAACAATAAACATTTTTGAGCATAAATCTGAAGTTCCATCTTTGATTATTTCCTTAAGGTATGTTCCTGATTTAGATGGTGTGAACATTTTTATACATTCCCTAACATTATGCCAAGTAGGTTTCCAGGAAGTTTGCATTAATTTATATTCCCACCTGCAGTGTAGGTCAGGGTCTCATCCATTCTTTGAAACTGTTACAGTGCTGAAGGTTCCTCCTTCTTATATGTAGGAATGTTTCTGGATCTTTTGTCCCAGAAAAAAAAAAAAACCATAATGGTGACCATGGATGGTAACCAGTGAACAATGAAGAGGCAATACCACTGCTTAGCATTTAGAAATATATCTCTGGATTGAAAGTCTACATTTTTCTTCTTTTCCAGTCAATTAGAACTCTCTTTTCTGATTCCTTTAAGTGGCTGACTCCCTTGGGGTTTCCTGAAAACCGGTTCTGTCTAGTTGGATGCATAATAGATATGCTTATTGTAGAGTTTATCTTCCAAAAATGTGAGGATGACATCTTTGATTCCCCAACCCAAAGAGGTCAAAAGGGACCTGGGATCTGGAACAGTCAGATAGATCATGGCCCAAAGCCAGGATGCCATTTTCTTCATCCACCCAAGAGTGTTATCTGCTGGTTGATGACTAGCCTAGAGATGGCTGAACTCTATTATCTGAATAGCCAGGGGGTTAGCATCAGGGGATGGCACTCCATATGTATAATCCTGTCTCTCTTTGTAAATGGGGGATGCCTGTCAGCATCCCTGATCCCAGTTCCCTCCCATATCATCCTTTCTTCCCCCATGGCTCAGGAATGCAAATTGACATTAATATTAGGTTAAGGAACACACATACTCTGGGAAAGTAAATTCTCTTTTAAGCAAGCCATCAATTAACAAGATCCAAAGTCAAGTACAGAGACTGTGTAGTTATTTTGTGGAATTATTCCCAACAAAAATAATTTAATCTCTTCATTAACCAAATGCTTAGAATCTCTGGAAACCTAAAAACAATCTTTTAAAAACGATTGAAAACCTAAAAAGCAAAACAAACAAGAAAAATCAGCCCTAAGAATTTTCAATTACTTTGGGCTACATAACATTCTGACAGGCATAATTAATGATATAATTTCCTGAGTGTCCATAAGACCCCTTTCTCCCTAAAACATATAGCACACACATATAACAAAACCAAACAGGTAATTAAAGTGCTTCCCATTTTTAATGGGTAAACCCTTTAGAGACATGGCAGTCAGCATCCGGGCTCCACCTCCCACTCTTTATTAAGTGACATGTCAAAGAAAAAAGCCATATCATTTTTATGTTCCCACAGCACGGAAACTAATTTTGGGTATTTTAGGCCAGAGAGATTTATAGGCCAGCACCAGAACCTTCGCCCAGGTTCCTGAGAGAGTAGTAACATTCCGGAGTTGGATGGATTTAGTGTCCACCCTGTTTAAAATTACAGGGTCCTGTCAAACCTATGGGTATCCCTGAGTAACCTTCTATTATGGTCCAGCTGTTCCTTCAAAGAAGTCATGGGAAAAGTCAGGGTACCGTGGTGGTGGGTCTCCCCTCCCCTGCTGGGCCACCTTAGGGAGGATTGGGTTAAGCAGGAGAGTTCAAGGCTCTTGGGAAGCTCCTGCCAAGTGTGCTGATGGTGGCCTTGAGGTGTACTTAGTGGGATGGGGGACAGAGGTATTGGGGAAGAAGTATTTTGGAAGAACACTTCTCTTTCTTTGGGTTAGCTTTTAGAGAAAGACTCATTTAATTTAAAAATAATATAGAGCTGAGCTAAGTCTTAAGATTTTTAATTTTTTCTAAAAAGAAAAAAAAAAGTCATTCATTTGTTGGCCAATGAGAAATAAGAATAATTTATTTGGCAAGATTAGGTACTTTTGATAGCTACAAAAGGAAGGCATAAACATTTTAAACCTACTCACAGCAGTTTCCTTCTTATGCTAATGAAATGATTCTTAGTGCCCAGGGGCAACCCAGCTGGGTCTTCCAGGAACACAGCCTAGATCAGAGAAACCTGCACTGAAATCCTTTTGAGCTGTGTGATTTGAGTAAAATTCTAACCTCTATGGGCAAAAGTCTCTAAGCTCAAAGTGAGGATGAGCACACTGACTATGTGAGACTGGTTTAAGGATGAAAGGAGATAGCACGTGTTAAGTTGTGAACAGGGTCAGATGCCTGGTCAGCCTACAGAAGTGGAGGCCTTGGGTGTGATTTTTGGGAACATCGTGAAGAATGACAACTTGTCACTGGCTAGAGTGAAACCAAAGACACAATAAGTGCTACCAGAGGTTCTATGATGAAGCTGAGTGAAAGCCCAGTGATGCTTTCATGGCTTCAGGTCCTGTATCTTGTCCTGCTCATGATCAGACATCAAGTGTCTGGTAAACTGTGGTGCTGTGACTGTTGGAGGAATAAGTGAATGAATTAATAATAAATGGGAAACATTCATGGATGATGACCTGGATATGAAGACCTAACTCAGTCCCTGTTGTCAATGAAGATTTCTTTAATTCATTTTAGGTATTTTGGAACACCCATGTGTATGTATATGTGCGTGTTTCGCTCTCTGGGTCTGTGTTTATGTGTATTCTTGTGTGTGTGTTTCTCTCTGTGTGTTTTATTCTTGTGTATGGGTGTGTCTCTGTGTTTCACTCTGTGTTATGGTGTATATGTGTCTGTGTGTATTCTGGTGTGTGTGTGTGTGTGTGTGTGTGTGTGTGTGTGTGTGTGTTTTAAACTCTGGAAAGCAAGAATTCTGCCTTACCTTTCTCTTGAGTCTTCCCTTCCCCATAGCTGACATCTCTAATACCCACATTAGGCACACAGAAGTGCCTAAATAATATGGCCTGAACTGAACAGAAATTATACAGAGACTTAGACTTAGTAGATGGGAAGGAGGAGGAGAGAGTTTCAGTGTTAAGGAAATTCTGACTGCCCTCAAGCTGGGCTGAATTTTCTGTGCTCCCCAGGCCTTTTCAGAAGCCTCAGAAACCTCAGAGCCTGTCATCATGTCCTACCTTGCTTTCTTTCGCAGAATATCTGCACCAATCTAAGAGGGGTTGCTATGTGGTTTAAGTCTCTTCTTGATTTCTCTGAAAGTCCCCACTTTAACTTTGGCTGACACGAGTTTACAAATTCATGCCAGCTTTACAGTCACTGGACTAGTGAATCATCAACCTGGGGATATATTCGTTTGTTGCTCTATGACTTTGGTTTCAAAGCTAAACAGGTATGAGGAATACGACTCCCCTCTGATTGGATTTCATGGCCACCACAAGTGGCTGCTAAGAGGTTTTGCTTGAAGCTGCAGCTGGGGCTATTTGGAAGCCTGCCAAGAGCAGGGCATGATATATTTTTGTGGTGGATATGGATGTCTGTTTTCATAGGTATAATATTCATAAATACTGCTCCGAGGGTTGAGGAAAAGGTTGGATACTCTCTTTTCCCCACATGGTATGTGAAGCCATTCTTCTTTCTTGTCTCTTTGACTTCTAACAATCTGAATATGACAAGTCCTTAGAGTAACCTCTTTCCGAGGTTGGAGAGAGCTCAGTGAGTAAAGTATTTGTCTTGAGAATTTCAGGACCTTCAATTTAGCCCTGGCACACACATAAAACACCAAGTACAATGGCCCATATGTGTATTCCCTGTGGTGGGGAGGTAGAGGCAGGACTCAATGGCCAGTCCATGTAGCCTCATTGATGAGCTGCATACCAATGAGAAACCCTGCTCAGAGGAGATGAACAGAGTTTTTGAGGATGGCACCCAAGGTTCTGGCCTTCACACACACACACACACACACACACACACACACACACACACACCAACACATATGCATACAAGTGCACCTGTATGTATGTGTACATGATAAACACAATTGAAAAGGCTGTTGCTGCTACTGTCAAGAATGTGGAGAATGAGGAATGCTCCTCCATTGTTGGTGGGATTGTAAGCTGGTACAATCACTCTGGAAGTCAATTTGGCAGTTCCTCTGAAAATTTGACATAGAACTACCTAAGGACCCAGTTATACTACTCCTGGGCATATAAATAGAAGATGCTCCAACATGTAATAAGAACACATGCTCCACTATGTTCACAGCAGCCTTATTTGTAATAGTTAGAAGCTGGAAACAGATGTCCCTCAACAGAGGAATGGATAAGAAAATGTAGTACATCTACATAATGGAGTACTACTCAGCTATTAAAAATGATGAATTCATGAAATTTTTAGGCAAATGGATAGAACTAGAAAATATCATCCTAAGTGAGGTAACCTAATTGCAAAAGAACACTAATGGTATGCACTCACTGATAAGTGGATATTAGCCCAAAAGCTCCAAATAACCATGAAGCTCAAGAAGAAGGAAGACCAAAGTGTGGGTGCTTCAGTCCTTCTTAGAAGGAGAACAAGATACTTACAGGAGCAAATATGGAGATAAAGTATAAAGTAGAGACCAAAGGAAAGGCCATTCAGAGACTGTCCCACCTGGGGATTCATCCCATATACAGTTACCAAACCCAGATACTATCGTGGATGCCAAGAAGTGCATGCTGAAAGAAGCCTGATATAGCTATCTCCTGAGAGGCCCTGCCAGAGCCTTACAAATACAGAGGGGGATGCTCACAGCCAACCATTGGACTGAGCACAGGGTCCCCAATGGAGAAGTTAGAGAAAGAACTGAAGGAGTTGAAGGGGTTTGCAACCCCATAGGAAGAACAATATCAACCAACCAGACCCCCCACACACACACCATGGAAGGAGAGGTCCTTGGTCCTATAAAGGCTCTATAGATGCCTCAGTGTAGGGGAATCAAGGGCAGGGAGGTGGGAGTGGGTAGGTAGGTGGAGGAACACCCTCATAGAAACAGCAGAGGGAGGATAGGATAGGAGGTTTTCAGAAGTGGGGGGGAAACCAGGAAAGAGGATAGCATTTGAAATGTAAATAAAGAAAATAGCCAAGAAAAAAGAAAAAAGAAAAAGGCTGCGGCTTAATGATCATGCTTTTGAAGAGGATAATCATCCTATTCATGAAACCGAGGAAGATACTAGACATAAATGTATTCAGATTTGCTGTTCCATAGTTAAGTCACTAATAACTACATATGTTCCTATATGTCAGTGAAGGTTTTGCTTCCATTCGATTCTCAGCCCTCCTCTCACTGGTGAGGTATACTTCAGTCTGGCTGTGTGCATTTAGAAAAAGGCTCTTGGAAGATTTCCAGAAGATACCGTTCTTATGTAAGGAAGGTTCTGTTGGGGAAGACAGAATTTCAAGAAATGCCTGAAGAAAGAAAAATACAAACAGGGGGTTGACACTTGAACTTTGCAGTCAACTACATTGCCCAATTCTTCAACACTTAACCCATCTTGAAACCCAAGGAAGCATCTACTCAACTATATATAAAGAGCTCTGGCTAAATATTCTCAAGTCTTTGTAGCTTTTAGAAATAAGAAATAACCCATATGACTCATAGGAAAGAACTTTGATTTTGAGGAAACTAGAAGTAATAAAGCAAAAGAAATATGTGGCGAGTATGTGTGCATTTGCATGTGTCCGTCTGTGTGTGTGTGTGTATGTGTATGTGTGCATGTGGGTAAGCATATGTGTGTACCGGTGTATGTGTGTGTGCTTTATGATTAGGCATGCTTGTGAATGTAACTTGAATACTGAGAAAGCCCTGTGAAGAAGACAGTGTCAGCCACAGCACACTGCGCACTGAGCACTGTGTTCACCGTGCTGGCTAGTGTGCACGGGTTTTTACAGCATCATCGAATCTGCTTCTCAACCACAGTAACTAAGAGTCATACACTATGTTGATCACTCTTATAGATGAAAAACTTAATGTTTCCAAAGGAAAAGTAACTTGTTCAATGAACAAGGAAGTGACAAATCCAAGATTCGTACTGAGGATTTTCATGCTCTGGAACTTGAGCTTTTCCCCACATTGCCCTGTCATGAGCCCTCTGACCACTATTCATTCATTCATTCATTCATTCATTTATTCATTCATTCCTTTTCTCTCTTTCACATACACACACATATACCAAACACATACACACAGAGAGATGAAGGGAGGGATGGGGAGAGGGAGGAGGAACAAGGGAGGGAGGGTGAGAAGGAGGGAGAGAGAGACAGAGACAGAGACAGAGACAGAGACAGAGAGAGAGAGGATAACTCTGAGGATTTGAGAGCGTTTTCTATGCTGTGGTCATGTCATATTCAATAGATAAGCTCATTGTGACAGAAAGCCTACATGAACCCTCAGTGGTGACTGGCCTTGGAAGCCCACTTCATCAGTGGACTGTATCTACAATTCTCTTAGTAACTGACCAGTGCCCTCTCAGTCAGTTGGATCTGTTTTACAAAGATGAGTGGGAACTCAGGAGTCATATGGTCTTCTGGAACTTGCCAGAACCAGTCTGCAGAGACCAGGCCTGTGTGAGATTCCTGAACCTGCACAGGGGGGCACTGCAGCAAATTGAAGCTGGATTTCTCTTTGTCGGTGAGGCTGGCTGATTCCTCCCAGCCAGTGTGGCTGTTGATTATAGAGCATCTGTAAGCAGGACCCTCTTGAGCATTTCAGAAAGAACCTTACCTGTCAGCTGGCCCCAGCTGTGTCTGTACCTTCTTACCTTCCTCACACTTTCCCTCATAAGTCCACAGACACAGCAGTCTTATTTTCAAAGATCTGGTCCGAAGCTCTTAGAACAGTTATGCTCTCGCCTCTCCTCTTACGACTTTATTTACATAGCAATTCCACCATCTGCAGGGCATCCAGCTAAGGACTTTTATCATGCCTCTTGCTTGAATGGTCTTAGAAATGGATCTGGGATTCAGTTTTAATGTTTAGCCTGTGGCAGGAAGCCAACTCAAAGATCTCCAAGGATGGCCAGTTAAGTGATTAAAGAAAACACTTTGCAAACTGAGATCGATACCCTAAGCTCGACTCTCACTGAAAGCTGGTCCACCAATATAATCAATTTCTGGAGGCATCCCACTGCATCAAGGAGCAGAGCTATCTTCATGTGGGCTGCATACATGATGGTGAATAGGAATGTAAGTAAGGGCAATCTCAGACAGAAGAGGGATTCCACGAATAGCTCATTCATCAAAGACAAGAAAATGTTGACTAGCTAAATGGACTTGGTCACCTGCTGCTTCCCGGAAGATGGTTAATTTGATTTGTCAGCTCAAGGCAGACACTGGGGACCCAGGCACATCCCAGGACTCTAAAGTATCTATATTGAATTCTAATCCCTTCAGTTTTCTCAGGTCCCTTCAGCCTTGTCCACAGGATAATCCACTGGCCACCAGGATGGCTGGAACTGGCAAACAACAAACTTAACTACTGGGGAAAATCAGTTGAGCTATGAGTAAACATGGTTTACCTAGATGTCCTCCTCCCATCTTGGAGTACCTGGTATTCAATTTCAAGGCGTCTGAAATGTCTCTGCACCATGAAGTCTCTGAGGTGTGACACCAAAGTTATCTTTCTTTTATAGAATTAAAGATTTGTTTTGTTCCAAATTAAAACACTGTAATTTTGTTTCTAAGTTCTTCATGAACTCTTTATTGATCAAGAGAGAGAAAGAGTAATAATTCCCTCTCCTCTCTCAGAACCTTCCCATTCTCTACAAAAGAAATCATTACCCCAGATACTCATGTGCCTCTGCAGGATGTTGGGCTTGTATGCATATTGCTTGGAGACCTCGCTAGAAGACAATGACGGGAGAAAAATAGAAAAGAAAAGAAAAAAAGCAACAAGAACCCAGAACATAACAATATGGTCCAACTTAGCACCCAGATAATATGACAGAAGCAAGAGTAGGGTTCCTTTTTAGGGGTAGACACCCTATGTAGGCGTGATATAAGTTTTGGGTGGAGAAAGAGTTCAGGACAGCAATTGGCATGCCCAGACCACTCAGGAACACCTGTTTCTTATGAACTGTCCTAGTGAGCCTTCTTGGGCTGCATAGCTGCAAGCGATGGTAGCTTCAAGACCTTCCAGCATGCAGGTCATTTAAGAACTTTCTGTGGGTCCTGAAGTACTGTTGACTGTCAATGGCTAGTTCCAGGTTTGAAGTAAGTTAACAGTTAACAAAAGAGTGACCATAGATGTTCTTCATACGTTGCCTGCCAGCCCAGCAAACTGCTTGAGTAAGCACCACGTATATTTTATAGACTTTAGACACGTGGTATCAAACACAGATTGTAGTACAATTGAATCGACTGGTAGTTTTAAGTAAGCAGAATGTCTTATTGCATTCACTAGAATTTCCCTGTCATATGTTTTAGATTTTCAAAGCAGTGAACCAGGAGGCCCAGAGCTTCTAGTATTAGGGAACCAAATCTGAACAATGCCAAAAACCAAGATCTTAGAAAATTAAATAATCTATGTAATGCGGGTAATGCTTATCACTTTAGAAGGCAGATGTCTTGCTGCGGGATTCATGGGCGAAATTAACTGGATCCAGCTGCTGTCCCCCTCCTTCTGCACTTGATACAACCTTGGTCATGATTTCAGATCTTCCCATCCTGCAGCACAATTATCTTGTTAAAAAGAAGGCCTGCCTTGCTGTTATCTTGTCTCCACTTTCTCGTGATCCCCATTCTCAGTGTAAAGAGAACAATCCCCAGGTGCCTTCTAGATTAGCAAGAGGGTTGACTTTATTTAGAGTTGGCTCTTCTCCAATGAGAAGGTAAATCCTAACTAAGCTCTGGAAACCAGGTTAATGGAAATGTGGAAGGTTTAAGATTTTCCCACAATAAATTAAATAATTAACCGCAACAGCTCCCAAAGGCACCGCAGGACAAGCTTCGTAGAAAGGACTCACCAAATGTTTGCATATGAAGTGCATCCTGGCAGAACTGTCAAGCGTCTTGTTCCTCCTCCTCCTCTTTCCACAACCAGCTGTTCCATCCCATTTCTGGTCCCAAGGGCACATCTGCATTGTAGACATTGAGAACCTATACCATCTCTGTCTCACTTGCTTTAATACTTTTCTCTTTGTCACAGTTGTAACCTCTAGGGCCTTTTGGCTGGAGTGAGGAGGCAGGTGCATCTGACTTTACTGAACGCTATGAAACCAGGCATAATGTAGAACATACAAAGAGCTCAGTGACTATAGAACACAGTGGAAAAGACACAGTGAGACCAAAAGATGCAAGAGTTCTGATCCTCTGCCTCAGCTTTCTCATCTGTGAGCTAAGAGCAACAGGTTAGACTCTGTTCTAGAGCTTCTATTCCAACGGGGAGATTACTTTTTCCAGTGAAGTTTTATTCTATGTAAATAGGCAAGAACTGATGTCAAACTTTATTTTACAAGTTTGCATTCATCCTAGTTACTTATTGGTCAATTGGCATAGGCCACAGAGCTTTCTTTATGAACAAAAACCTTGGAAACCAACAGTTACAGTGGCAGCTGGGGTCTCCCACGATGCCCTATTTATTGCTGTGATTTACAACACAGGTATATAATACTGAGAAAGCCTGGTTCGCAGGAGGCTATTGGAGAGTAGAGGAGCTCTTTCCTTGTTGTTTCAGAGAAGCTTCTACTCAAACTTCTCCAGATTAGAAAAGGGATTAGAAAGAGGGCATTTCTGATCCACATTTTTAATCTTTATTGACTTCTAATGCCAGACAATATTTATTAACTCAGAGAATTCAGATAAAAAAAAAACCCATACACGTTTCATGAAAGCAGCATTGCAGACCAGTACTTCTCATTGTGTTTGCTGCTAATGTACTGTGATAGTCACTCTGTAGAAAGATTTGCATAAAGTCGCTAGAAACCCATGATTTGAAACAGAGAGACTTGAGTATTTTTTAAATGTACATTTAAAATGAACAATGAACAAGTATTAGATTCTGGTTTGCAATATGCATGCTAAAGTGTTTAACAATGAAGTGTATTGATCGACATCTGTGGCTTACTTTGGAATATACTGAAGAAATTAAATGGGCTGATGTTTGAGTAGACTTGAGTCTTATAGATCTATGAGAAAGCAAATATATCAGATGTTACTTGTTGACCATAATTCTTGCAATGTTCTGGAGTTTTGACAATTTTCATAATACAATAGTGGAGGAAATAAGAATCAGTCAATCTCAGTGGAAGAGTATGTCTCACACACACGTTCCCTTACATTGCCCTAATTCTCACCCAATATTGACACTTTCCTGATAAAGGCAATTCTTCAAAATCTTCATGACCTTAAGTCACTCTCAAATGTGAGAAACCTCATGAAGCTTGTTTCAGGGCAGCACTTCAAGATCACAGGTATGGAATCCACACAGAGAAAGCCATCTCTCGTTGTGTGACTTTCCCTAGAGAGTTGTGAGCAAAAGCCTGCTTGTCCTACATAGAGAAAGCACTGACAGACAAGGAAGTGATCCCATGTAAGAGCAGTGCTCTATCTGCCTTCTTTCTCTCTCCCCCTCTATCTTGCTTCTCTTTCTCTTCTTTCTTTCTTCTTGTATCTTTCTTCCTTCCTTTTACTTACTTTCTTCTTCCTTCCTTCCTTTTTCTGTCCTTTCTTTCTTTCTTTCTTTCTTTCTTTCTTTCTTTCTTTCTTTCTTTCTTTCCTTCTTTCTTTCTTTCTTTCTTTCTTGCCTTAATATAAAACACCTTGACAAAAATCAACTAAGGGGAGAAAGGGCTTTATTTCAGCTCACAGTTCCAGATTCCAGTCTATCCATCAAAATCGTAAGCTACCATGGCAGAAGCTTGAAGCACAGCCACAAAGCACACAATCATGTCACATCCACAGCCAAGAGCAGAGGAATGAGCTCAACTCCATCTCTACCATGAGCGTCCCTGTCTATTTTTGTGAGTTTTTTGTCTTGAGTCATTAGCAGCAGATCCACCTTAACAATTCTTGCTCTATTTCCTTGAGAAAATGCCAGCATGTCCCTCAGAAGAAGCATTTTTCCTAAATCTTAGTTGACTTTTAAGAGAAAGAGATTAGTGATTTTAAAATCCACGGCAGAAGCAGACTGATTCCATATACCTTCAAGAGCTGGGATTTGGTTGAATGAGCATAGAGGTGAATCACTTAGTGGAAATAGTATGAGAATCTAATCCTTGTAACCCCAAACACATACCATGGAATAAACAGGCTAGGTCTCTCCAATGTCTTGTCAATGAACAACTCAAGACCTGAAGTAGTTATGTTCACCTAGAAAGGATGCAGATGAACTTGCCAAACAGCTAAAGCAGAGCCAGTACTACCAGGTTGTCTAGAATTTAATATTCTCCCTGATTCAGCATACCCAGAAGGCAATCCACACAAAAAGCTCTAGTCTGTATAAACTCCAGGCTATGTGTCTAGGTGAGCCAACTTCAATTCACAGGTGTCAGTGTAATCTCCTTTTCTCCTCTGCCCTATGGCAAAAAAGAGGGTGTGTTCCATCTGTTTATAATGATTACAGTTGGTTTCCAGAAGAATCTTAATCTTATTTTATAAATCTTATTCCCGATATGCCTCAAACCATCTGCCCATTCTTTCTTGCATTAGCTTGGAGCTATTTGGCAAATGTCTCTCATACCCTGTAAGTGGAGTATTTTTTAAATGAGTACCTAACCCCTTCTAAGGACGTGTTGCATGGCTAGTAGATATTCCATAACAATCTCTTTTGGTTCTTCTTCTAACCCAATATGCCTTTAATGATTTTAATATGAATAAAAATTATGCCAAGGGTGAAGGAGGCACAGACATGATTACTTGGGCTTCATATTTTGGCTGGTTAAGCATGCTGTCAATCAAATACAAAGAATGGGTTGGAATCTTATTAATATGTGTTCATTGTGGGACAGCAGCCCATTTCAGATTCAGGCTTGTGGAGCTTTGGAAAAAATAGTGATAAAATCTAAATGATGGAACCCCAAGTTTCTCGTCTTGGTGGAGTAGTGCCAGGTCCTTGTGAGCTTGCTATCACTTACCTTTTTTTTTTTTAAATGACTTTGCTGTCTTCTATTATTTAACACTCTAGGGTCTTTAGCACCTCAAGCTGGACAAAGGATAGATGATCAGGCAATTCACAGAGCACAGACACAAATGCACAAATGTGATAAATGATGTCTCAGCTTATTAGTAATAAGACAGTACAGAATAAAATAGCAGTGAGCTCACTGCTGGCACAGCTGGCAAAGATGAAGAGTGATGAACATATTTATTGAGGGTGTGGGGAAGTGGGCATTCTTATGTATTGCTAGAGACCGTGGGGATTCATGCAGCTCTCCTGGAGGCACTTTGGCAATCTCTAGCAACATTTGTCTATACCTTTGGCTTCACTCCAAAAATTGGCCTATAAAAATTTTCACATAAGCAATGCTTATAAGAACTTTGTCAATAGGGAAGCAATCAAATTAATTATTATTTAATTTACCAATTGGCGTAATGTAATGCCATTAGAAAAAGAATGAGGCAGGTCTTCATCCTGTAACATAAAAAGACTCTAGATTCATTGATAACTGAGACCATTTTCAGAACATTAACATGTTTCAACTTATGGAAAATATATGCTATTTTGAGGTTTATAACAAGATGGCCCAATAATAATTTTTCAGCTTTGTCTATGGCCCCAAAATATATAGAATAAGGAAATTGAGAATACCTACTCTTCCAAAACAACCTAAACTGGACTTGGAACATAGGCATTGACTGCAACTATGAGTCCTTCACCAACTTCAAAGGGACTGAAATGAAATGTGCCCAGAGTATAGTAATGTAAACATCATCTAAATATAGGCACTCTCTTGGGATGCTGAAGTTCACACAAGTATACACTAGTGTCCAACTCAAGTCTGTCTGCTGTCAGGAGACTATTCCAGATTATACATGGTGGTAGCACACATGGATGGAGTTACCTACAGTGGTTGCATTTCTCCTAACAATGGCAGCAACCATATTCCAGCAGTCCTCATTGGATGGCTGAGAAGGAGCCAGCCAACATCAATTTAAGAGGCCTCACCTGAAGAGATGTTATCAGCAAGCCACTCCTGTCTTTCTACTCTCTCGATCAAATTCATACACCTGATCTTGGGCAGAGCCTTTTTCGTCCTTGCTGGAACCTGCATTTTCCATTGAAGGGTGTTCTCAGGCTGCCAGAATCTGCTGTGTGCTCAGATATCCAGACCATCTGAAGACTGTGTTTGGAACATGAGGGACCTGAGAGAGTGGATATTACATATGAGTAGCCAAGGAAGTCAGAAGAAATCTGGGAAACATATTCCCAGAGAAAGAACTAGAGGAAGATATCTTCTTTATGCCCTCTAGAGAGGTCAGTAAGACACCTGTACCAGAAAGGAGGGCTGTGGAAGTTTGTACACAAAACTGACAGTGGTGTCTGTAGGTTAAGAGGTGCCTAGAAAGAACTCTTACATTTTATTCAAGATACTTCTTTATAGGTTGAATGTTTTTAAAGAATGAATTCACAGACTTGTATAAAACTTCAGAAAAGGAAAGAAAACAAATGGAGCATGAATATAATTCCACTCATCCCAGATCTCACTGCTGTTAGTATCTGGGGATTTTCCATTCCTGCCGTTTTTATATAATTTGCTTTGAGTAAGCAGGCTCTCAATGGGCTCCATTGACCTACTTAAAACAAAGAAAGAACCATTCCAAAGGTCTTACCACCTTTACCCACGTGTTCTGTGGCTCTTTTGGCTATATGAAAACAGGGCTGTAGAGGCATACAAAAATTATTTGACAGGTATGAGTTTCCTTTACTTGGCTCACAATGATGTCAAACTGGAGATGCAAATTCGCAGTTCATTAGCTAAAGAGATAACTCATAAGATAGTTGACATGCCAGTGTGAGAACCTGAGTTCAATTCCCAGCACCCATGTTTTTTAAAGCTTTGTATGATGATAGATGTTTATAATCTTAGATCTCTGGAGCTTGCTTGTTCAGCTAATCAGTGAGCATCTAGTCCCACAGGGGACCCTGTCTCAAAAGAAGAAGGTCAATGGTTTATGAGAAATGATAGATTTTATAGTCAAACCTCTGGCCTCTGTATTTTTTCCCATTTTTTATTAGATATTTTCTTTATTTACATTTCAAATGTTATTCCCTTTCCTGGTTTCTCCTCTGAAAACCCTCTATCCCATTCCCCCTTCCTCTGCTCACCAACCCACCCATTCCCACTTCCCTGTCCTGGCATTCTCCTACATTGGGGCATCAAGCCTTCACAGGACCAAGGGCCTCTACTCTCATTGATGTCCAAAAAGGTCGTCCTCTGCTACATATGCAGTTGGAGCCATGGGTCCCACCATATGTACTCTTTGGTTGGTGGTTTAGTCCCTGGGAGCTCTAGGGGTACTGGTTGGTTCATATTGTTATCCCTCCTATGGTACTTCAAACCCCTCCAGCTCCTTTGGTCCTTTCTCTAGCTCTTCCATTGGGGACCCTGTGCTCAGTCCAATGGTTGGCTGCAAGCATCCACCTCTGTATTTGCCAGGCACTGGCAGAGCCTGGCCTCTATATTTGTGTGCACAAATCTTCACATTCAATTGGGTACACTTACAGGCAATGCAACAAGTAACCTAGCAGTTTGACATTCACCCATTGCCTTCCTGACAGTAGCCAGGTAGGTAGCTAGAAGATGGGAAGGTATAAATCCTTCTGTGAAATTGAAAAGACATGCTGTGCTTCTTCTTTGCAAATGAGTACTTAATTCAAACCTGCCCAGACCTACCAATGTGCCCGGAAAGCACACCTGAACTGTATATATTTCCACACAAATTTGGGAGGAGACTCCACTTCTCTTCAGAGATTGACACACTGTGCAGCTGTAAGCTCATCTCCCAGCCACACAAATAAACACACAGCCTTAGTGATCTGAATGGCTGCACCACATATGGGAGTGACTTCCTCTTTTGCTTTAAGAGTTCTCTTTCCACCCAGGAACCAGTAAGAAAATTTGATTTCTAAACCTTGAAGCTGCACAGACAATGAACAATTGTTAGCTTCGAGGTAGCAGAGACAAAGCCCATTACTACACAATGGAAAGTAAACTCCTTTGTCCTGGGCTGCTGTTTACTTTTGGGGATTGGTTGGTAAGATGATATATCAGTGAATAAAGCTGCTGTCTACTATGTAGAAAACTCTGGAAGCCCTCTAAAGTAAGAGGAGCATCCAGCTCCTTTCTGTTTTCCCTCATGTTGAGTATAGGTTTGGATAATTATATGTCATATTTCCCAAGTCTGTCTTTGTGAATGAAACTTCTTAGCAATTTCCACCCAAATCCTCTACCAAATCAAATGGTGAGTAAGTCAACAGAAAAGAAAGGCATTGCCATGCAAATTTGTAGTAGATGTCTTTACTTTTTCATTCAAGTGGCAAACCAGAATTTTGACAAGGTGACAATTCCAGGATCCAGAGAAACATCAGCAGAGCATGCAAACATTCTCTTGGCTTGTAATGGGAAAAGACAGTCTTTTTTTTTTTTTTTTT
>JADRCD010182280.1:0-15834 GCA_019843815.1 Montemys delectorum
CTACTTGTTAGAAAGCACAGGCACTTACAGCCACAGGGGCCGAGGAGTAGTAGGAAGCACAGAAGCTTGTGGGAAGGCAACGGGAGTGTCCTGAACACTTTAACATCCTTGAGAGTTCTGTGGGACAAATCCAGGATGTCGGGGAAACTAAAGGCTGAACCCAAGAGAAAATGAGATATGTGAATTTAAATTCATTTACATGACCATTAACAATAATATGTGTATTTTAGTGGGAATATCTAGAAACAACTGGAGAGAAATAGGAAAAAGAGGAACATCTGGTACTTAGTGCTGTGTGAGACTTGCCAGAGAAGGAAGGTGAGCCTTGAAGAAAGAAAGGAGAGCCTTTGAGAGGCAGGTGAGAAGTGTCAAATATCAAAAAGACTGGCACTCAAAACCACCTTTGATTGAACAAATATGAGTTTCCTATAATTATTCTAAACAGCCTTCACAGAATAGGAAAGGACATGTGGAGTGAGGGGATGGGATTTTAAAGATAGAAAAAGAAGGGAATGAGTGATCGAGAGAGGGTCTGATTCAAATGGGATGTGAGCTGAAGCACCCGGAGGACTTGCTGCATGGAAACCTGACCATCACAGAGACAGGAAGTAGTAGGATGTGTAGAAGACACAGGGGAAAGTGCTTTGGCGAGACAGAGAAGCAAAAGTAATCAATAACCCTTTAGGGTGGGCACATGTGACCTTGTGGAGTAGTGAGGTTAGGAATAAGGGGGTTGGGATGAGTGGATTATGTGGCTATTTTCTTACAAGGAGAAGTGTAAGAGGAATTTGAGTGGCAACATGTCACTTCCCACATTCATGAGAAGAGAGGAAGCAAGCGGGTCTTTTCTGAAGTACAGAGTCACCACTGCAAATGTAGCAGAAGAACTGAGGTTAAGCTGGGATAGGAGAAGCAGGTGTCCTGTGGCATGATGGAGTGCACCTCACGAAATGTGTTTGTTACAATGTTGTGGGAGAAATTAAACAAAATAAAAATGGAGGTGGAGGGGTAGGATCCCACACACAGGTCAAGTAATACATACTCATTAGTTAAAGCAATTAGTTAAAGTGGCAATTACTTATGTTTATTTGTACCAAATAAATAGTTCTTTAAAGTTATTTTTTCTAATTATGTGATCATTTTTTTGGTTTTGCTTTGCTCTAAACATTTAGACTCATTCAAATTTATTATCAAGTACAGATGGTCATGAAACAGAAAGCAGATTCCAGACATTTCCATTGTACTTCTTTAGGGGCCCTGAACTAATGAGTTGACCCTCCATATACTTCCTAAGCTAGCAGCACTTAGTATGAACTCAACCATTTTAGGGTAATGTTATTAAATATAAAACCCAACTTCAAAAGCTTAAGACTAAGTCTTCTACTTAGCATATACTATGTGCTGTCTGGTCCAGGAAGACACCCAATTCTTACTATAAATGCACTATAAACAGATAACTGCAAAAAAACAGTATACCAAATAAAATACTTACGCTCAGGTATTGGAATGAGTGGTATAAACTTGCTGAACACACTTTTTGTAATAGAAGGACTGGACACAAAGCAGGAGTAGTTGCCTCTATCAGAAGGCTCGACATTTGCGATGTAGAGATTGCCATTGGTCTGAGACACAAACCTTCGTTTATCCATTGTGATAAATACAGGAAATTCATTCAGAAGCCAGCGGTAGCTAAGATCGTCTAGAAGAAAACATTGCCTGCTGAATATCTGTAAGTGAAGATGCTGCTTCCTCTTTTCAATCCACCATACAGTCTGACAGAGGTTATGTGTGGGTGAATGTTGGAAGTGGAGACACAACACATTTTCTCACAGCTGCCATATTTTTCAAGAATATGACTGTCATAGTGAACAATTAAATCTCTCTTTCTGCATCTACCAGTCATCTATCTCTGTTACTTTATATAGTCTCAATATCCTTCCTTCCATTTCATTGGTGAATTAACTGAAATTTGTGGTAAGTAACTTGCACAGAGTGTTCATGATTGTTAAATAGACCTGAGAATCTGAATCCGGGTCTGATGGTTACACAGCTCATAATCTATCCTACTATACTACATAGTCAAGCTCAAGGTAACTCAGTTTATACGTTGGGCCTCCTTTCTTTTCAGTGCTCCTATTTTAAAACACACACACACACACACACACACACACACACACATACAGAGATTTATATAATATATTGTCATACTAAAATAATAAAACCCACACAAAAGCATGTTTCTGGTTTTCTTAAATATTAGGAAAAAGTGAAATATGACTTAAAAATAACTTAGTTTATTTGTGTGTGCCTGCAGATACTGAAGATAGCTATTTACTAAGGACCCACAGTTTCCATACTTAATTGGACTCAGGTAAGTGATCTTTTTTCTCCTTCACACCCTCCATTTAAGCCTCTTTTCTTTTACTCTTAAACCCACTGCCACCTAGCTGCTTCAGTCCCTTGTCCCAGCCCACCAATATTCCCATAAGACTAGGCCTTTGGGTGGGACTCAGGGTTCTCCCACTTCCAAGTTCAGACATTCCTTCTATCCCATCTGCATCCTTCGTGACTCCCCAAGGAACCACAGGACCATTCTCATCCAGGGTCTGCACAGCCACTTTTCTTGGCTGGGAATCAGATACCCTGTAGCCCTCATACATTGATTGGACCCAAAGTGTGCAACAGCCAGCTAAGAACTGAATATCCAACCAAGAAAGACAGGAACAGATATCTACTTCAAGAACTATTCAAACATACTAACTCCAGATGCCTACATCCCACTGCAAAAATAATATAGGTTATTAAAAGAAATGCTAGAAGTTAGTAGTTGATAGGGGAGGGCCCATCCCTTTGTGAGTGATGCTATCTCTGAACATGGGATCCTGGATTCCATAAGAAAGCAAGCTGAGCAAACCATGGGGTGGAAGGCAGTAAGTAGCACCCCTCTATGGCATCTGAATCAGCTTCAGCCTCCAGATTCCTGCTTTGTGTGAGTTCCTGTCCTGACTTCCATTAGTGATGAACAGCAATGTGGAAGTGTAAGCTGAATAAATAATTTTCTCCCCAACTTGCTTTTGTCACTTTGCAACAGAAACCATATCTAAGACAATATACTACTAATATCTTGCTAAAGGGACAGCAATGAGATTTTCCCTAAAGATTTTCTGCTACACACATAGATCATTCCTCATCAGAGAAGTTTCTTCTTACAGTAGATGATATCTGATAACAAGTCCCACAATGGACACCTGTGCAGAAAATGAGGAATTTTGGAGCACTCAGTCCCAAGTGGGAAGGTTTATCAACCTCTTCCCCTGAAAGCTCAAGAATCTATGGGGAAAAAGAAGTAGAAAGATGGTAAACTCCAGAGGTGGTGGATGTCTCCAAGGAAACAACATCTTCCAGACAAGGCAGGGTTGATACACTCATGAACTCACAGAGATTGTTGTGTTATTGCACAATAAGACCAAAATATATTCAAACCAGAAAAAAATACACAAAGTGACAAGGGGAAGTGGACACAAAGTTGGAGCCCTAATCAAGAAGGTATTTGTCATTGATACATGCTGGGAATGCAAAATCAGTTTATCCAAATCATGAATTATTGTCACTTGGTACATGAACTACATTTCAGGGTAGGCCCCATACCCAGGAGTAGTTGATAAACTCAAAATGAACTCCATGCTCTGTCTCTGTCTCTGTCTCTGTCTCTGTCTCTGTCTCTGTCTCTGTCTGTCTCTCTCTCTCTCTCTCTCTCTCTCTCTCTGTGTGTGTGTGTGTGTGTGTGTGTGTGTGTCTTTCTGTGTGTCTGCTCTTTTTGACGTTTTTGACTTTAGTTTTTTTGTTATGAGATAAAGAAAGAGGGAGAAAGAGCGAGAGATCATGAAGTTGAATGGGTAGTGGGGTGGGGAGAATCTGGGTAGAGTTTGCAAGTGGAAAGAACATTATCAAAATATATGCTATGTAGTAAAATTAAAAAAAACAACAAAAATTAAATGAATATATTAGCAAAGGGGGGAAAATTTTCTACCTAATTAGCTGATTGACTTAGAATTTTCTATTTTTGCTTCAATGGGCATCTCTCTAGTAGTTGGTTAACATTCAAGAAAAAAAACTACAGCCAATATATATTTATAGATCCCCAAAATAAATAAAATTGAAAATCTTTCTAAGTCAACGTAAGTTTAATTTTACTTCTGGTGAACAATAAGCTTCTTGTACCATCCAGTTGTCTTTAAGGATGAAGTATCAGAACAAATCACCAGATTACATGGGAAACTGAGAAGAGTACAGACTACTGACTAGGAAACATGAAGCAAAGCACACACTCTAAGAAGCTCTACAGAATCACAAAGGAAACTCCAGCATGGCAGTTAGCTGAGCTGTCAACTTTTCTCTAGCGTTCTGCAAAGTCAAAGATGCCAGTCAAGATGGCTGTGATGGCTTGTTGTCATATTTCTCACATGACAGATCATGTGGAACATTTGGGGGTGTGCGGATGAATATATTCAAAAGAGAAGGGAAACATGAGATGTTCACTCTGGCGGATTCTTAACAACTTTCTAGATATTTGTATCTATTCACGATGGAACTATTTTAATGTGCTGCTAAAGGTTGGCTTTGACAGAATTATTTGGATGTTTTATTCTGACTTAGGGTTATAGGCAAATTTGCATAAAATCTTTAACAAGTTACTGAACTTTCTGAGATGATGCCATCTTGGGATTGGGCAGACAGTATCATCTTCAGAAGCCTGTTTATGGTAGGTTGATGTTTGTGGCAGAATGATAAAGACATCCACTTTTATTTATTTGGAAGTGATTTTTCCTACTCTCATTTGAAATGACAATCAATTTATTTCAATTATTTTCTTAACAAGTAGTTACTAAAAAAGGAGAAAAGTTCAAGAGAGTGTGTGTATTTCCTTCTATAAAGGGGAATTTTTAAATGATAGAATGTTTTAAAGACACATTCATATAGTACATTCAGAACAATGTGGTTGTGTCAGCATGCAAAAGCAAAATTTTATCCCAATTATTGCTTTTATTGCATTATTTCCATAAGAGATGGGTAAAGAACAACAAATTGTTTATTATTGAACATTTAAGAGATCTCAGTCATCATAATGTATAAACACAAGTCTTGGACTATAAAAATAGTTTTTCCAAGTCACTGTATGCACATCCTCTGATTAATATGATTTGTACAAAGTGAATATCTTTCATGTTCCATTAAATAAAAGACATAGTCTTTGGTTTTGTAAGACCTATGAAATAATTACTCTAAAATTGTTTGACAAGCTTTAGTCTACTCAGGAGTGCACTGACCTAGCTTAGTCACTGTAACACTAGCCTCTCGAACTTCAGGACTGGGCCCATTGGAAGATTAGAAGCCATTCTCCAACCCATTTCTCTCAACTTTGCAATGTTGTTTTTTATGGTCTTGGCCATATGCAAATGATAAAAGCAACTATCTCTAAATATAACATAATGTGATTTTCTCCTGGCACCACAGACTGAATTAAATAATAAATTGCCATTCAAGAGTTAAATGTTAGCACCTGTTTAAGGAATGTTGTTTATTGATAGATGCAGAAGTCTCTTCCTTGCCCCAAGAGAATCTGGACCATACATATAAAGCTTAAGTTTACTATGAACAACTCTAATGTGTTTACCATTTGGTTATATTACTTTGAGCTGCATCATTTAAGCATACTATGTAAAAATAATGTACATAGTTTTCTTCTAGAGACACACTGAAAAGACATGAGTGTCCCCAAGAGCAGTGATCTAAAAACTTTTTATGTTTTCATACGTTGTAAAAAATAGCCTTGATAGAACACCAGTATCATCTCCTCATCTTCTGGTCACTGCTTAGATGTAGTAAATGGCATGTTGCCTGGTTCTCATGCTCTTGCCTGTTTCTGTTGAGATGAACTCATGATCATATTCAACTCACAGAGGACTGCTTCTCTACTCAATTTTAAATTCTCATACACATGTCTATTATTAGTCATCTTGTTAATACTACATGCCCTTCAAATGAGGTGTATTTCTCAATATTCATTCTTAATAAAAAATGTAGTTTGTGTTTTTTGAGTAATAATAACATATATTGTATGTTTTTATTGAAAAAATACTTAAATAAAAAGCAATGAGGATATATTCTTATTGATAGAAGTATTGGATATTCAAAAGTCACATGTACAAAATATACATATTATTGTAATTAATGAATTAAGTCTAACCAAATTTATCTTTTTATGAAGTATAGCCTCCACATTTAGTACATTTAAAGAATTATTTGATCTTTTGCCCCATATTTCCCTCATTCATTTTTTTTTAGATATTTTCTTTATTTACATGTAAATTTCTCCTTTCCCAGTTTCCCCTTCCCTCATTCTTTAGATAGTTATTTAACATTGGTTCTGTGCTGGACAACTATATAATCAGTTGCATTTTAAACATTATTACCAAATTGAAGAAACATTAGTACTGAAATGGAACCTTTGACTACTTGTAAATAAGGAGCCTACGTTGGGTCAAAAGTTTTCTCCAGAGGAAAACCATAGGGCACCCAATTCAGTAGAGTAGGACATATGAAATATTGCCTTTTGGATCTTTCTCTGTGTGTGTCTGTCTCTCTGTCTCTCTGTCTCTCTTCCTCTGTCCCTCTGTCTCTCTGTCTCTGTCTCTGTGTGCATGTGTGTGTGTGTGTGTGTGTGTGTGTGTGTGTGTGTGCATGTGAAAGAGAGAGAGAAAGAGAGAGAGAGCAAGACTAGAATTATTTAGTGTGGTAAGATGTAGTGTAGTAATGATGTGTTAATCTAGTTAGTCATATTTTATTGACTTTAGTAATAATCTATTGTGATTATATATCAAATATACCATTTTCAACATCACTGTTAAATTCGAAGTTCATAAGAAGGTCTTCAAAGAAGTTAGCATGGAAGATAACAAATCAACCCTTCATTTTAAATGCAGAAATTACTTAGTTGACATAATGATGAGTTGTTCTCAGGTCATCACTGCGAGAATACTGCTTGACAGACACAAATAGGTCCATAAATAACACTCACACAGAAACAGAATCCTACAGAATATTCCTTTGAATTCTTAATCTAATGAAGTTCTAAGTCACAAAGAATAGACCATTCACTTATATGCATCAAGGATAATGGGAGATCGATGGCATAGAATGGAGATATGTTTATAAAAGGATCAGGTAAGTTGGTGGAGTGTACCATGGAACTAATTGTATGCTGATAGAGATGAAGAAATTTGAAGATTTTATTCTATTAATGATATTTCCTCCATCCATTTAATGTCAACTTAGCCTTCTCAGGTTGAAGAAGCAAATGACTCCCTTAGTTGAGTGGTTTTAAACTGCTGTTGACCTTGTAAAGTCAACTCGACAGTCTTCTTGTTGCCTTCTTTAAAATACATGTGTAACTTAACTAAAATGTACCTTGAATTAAAAGCAGAATGTAGTATGTTCTGTTTATGGAAAATATACTTCACAAGATCTCAGACTTCCATTTACTTCTTCGACCACTACAATGCTGCATAACTCATTCCTGATTCCAATTCCACCTTCCTCTAGCCCAGTGCCCCTCAGCCTTGCTAATGCAGCAGTTCATCATGTTGTGGTGACCCCCCAACTATAAAATTATATTCATCGCTACTTCATAATTTTGCTATTGTCATGAATTGTAATATCTAATATGTAGGATATTTGATATGTGACTCCGTGAAAGGAGTGTTCAACGTCCCTCCAAAGGGGTTGTGACCCACAGGTTGAGAACCACTGCTCGGACCCTCCTTTAAAACGTAACCATTCATGTCATATGATTCTTCTGCTCAACGTTTTGAATATCAATCTTGCTGGAGTGAAAACACATGCTTGCCATGCATACATCGATAGGGTCCTCCACAGCACAGCACCTGGAACTCCATTACCCTTCTTCCTGCCTTCTTGGCTTGCTTTGCCCCCATGGTTTAACTTTATCCTCTGATCTTGTGGTCTCACCTCCTTGGAATGCCCTCTCAGATGCTTATACTCTTAGTCCCTTCACTTCTTTACAGTTTTAGTCAACCCTGCCCTCTTAGCAAGTCTCTTTCTAAAGTCTAAATTATCCCCAACCTTTTCCTGTTTCTTTTTCTCTCTTTTATTCTCTGTCTCTTCAGCATGCCTCTCATTTCTCATGTGTCTGTCCCAGCAGAAGGTCTCTGAGGATTGGTAGCTTTTATTCTTCTGTTCCGTGGTGTGTCCTAGAGAATGGGCAGTGCTCACAAGAGCTTTCCTTAAACAGCAAGCCCATCCGGTGTTAAACAGGCAAAGGGAGTCACTGGGCTGCAATTGCCTTGTGTGTACCGGGAAGAGAGGGATATTTTCTCATGGTTTCAGCAGTTCCTCAAGCAAAAGCCTGCTTTCTCATTGAAGGCGTCATAACACTGTAAATATGCCCCTCCTGTGTTTACTAATTAATCCTCTTTCTTGCACTACAGAGAAAATTACCAGTATTTTAGAAGTAACTAGTACATATGTCATTTTCATATACGCATATAAAATTTCACATACATAAAACTTACATGCAATATGTGTCTATAATTTTGTATGAAATCATATGTGTATATGTCCATGAATACGCACAAATTCAGTGTATTCCATACAAAATTACTTACATTAGAGTGTTGGGTTTCATTTTCTAGGGATATATCTTAAATTTAATATATAAAGAGCATAAAACATTTATTCCATTGTAAGGGGATAAACACAACAGCTGAAAACAAAACTATGAATATATAACATATTAGCCTTTGTTTTAACCATATCAAAGATATATGCATTCAAAGCTGAAATTTTAACAGATGATTTTTAATTTTGTTCCTTTTCTGAAGTGTATGATTGCTCTCATAGACCAGTGACTCAAAGACATTAATAATTTATCAAGTCTTTATCATTTCTAGAGATTAGTTATAATTCACAGTATATTGCAGATACCAAATTAAAAATCTGATTGACCATATATCACTCCTTATTACTGCTCTATTTCTCAATGTTTAACATAAGTTCTGCAAAATCTGCCATAATTTCTCTTCCCAGATGGGAACTTTAATGAGGACACAAACCAACATATGTATTGCCTATAAACTGAAATGACTACAAACCCTTAGGATTAGCGCCAAGTGACCAAGTAGGAAAGTGTTTACAACCACTTTAAGTGATGACTACAAATTGATGTTGTGAATGTTGACTTCTGGGTACGGCTTAGCCATTGTAGTGGTTAATTCTCCGTGACCTTGTTTAGCTGCATGATATCTGATTGAACTTGATCACTGTTCTGGGGGAAAGGCTCCTAAGGTCCCACCCTGACATTATATGACAGGAAGTTAGTGGCTGCTGGAGGAGAGATGTTTTCCTCAGTGGTGTAGCTATACTTAAATTGCCTATGCTTATGAAAAATAACTCCTTTCCCATTCTCTTGTAAGTAACCCTGATTAAACTCATTGGTTCTTCAAGTTAGTCTCGGGTGGATTCCTTTCTTCCATGATGTCCTATGTGTGGTGAGCGTATGTTGTTCTTCTCCCCCAGGGAAAGTTCACACAACAAATGCAAATAATGAGTCACTTAATTAATGACGGACCATGACTGTTAAATGAATAAATTGAGTAATTATTAGTGTATTAACGTTAATAGAACACTCCAGTGGGTCTATTTCATTCCGCAGTTGTCCAAGAGAATGCCCATTTACCTGGGAAGTGGTAGGGAGGGTCGCAGAGAAGCACCATGCCCTTCCCTTCTTTCACTTTCACTTCTGGACGCTCCTCAGGAGGAAAGGGGTCAAGATCTGATTTCAAAAGGGAAAAGGGAAATGTTCACTCTGCTCAAGAGAAAGAGATATTTGTTAAGTGTAATCTTTCAGTGAGATCAGGCAAAGCCAGAGAGCTTTGGGAACAAGCGAAGAAACATACATAGGGATCCCTTCCAGTGGCTGCACAGACACTTGGTGAAAGGACCTGGGTTGAATAGTGGGAAAGGGATCAATCCCTTGATCCTCTATATGGAGCCTACTTCTTTTCTAAACTCATTTTTATCTATATATTGTGTTTAAAAATCGCATCTTGCTTGATTTTTTTTCATCCTGAAGTACTTCGGTTCTTCATTTGTTTTACTAACATTGGTTCTGGTTCATTTCCGACTCTCTCTTTGGGATCCACACCCAAACTATAATACCTACATTTTACTCTCCTCAACATGCTGTCTAGCTCTGGAAACCTGTGTGCTCTCCTGTATACATTTTTCTAGAGGATGAGTCGAAGGTACATCCCCAGACCTGATGTGCTAATGCCACCTGAAATCCTTCCCTAGCCTCGCCTGCTCATTTTGCAGTTTCTGCTCTGGTTTTAGAGCAGAAAACCAAATGTTTTATTCCATCTCAAAGTCATTTTCCTAGACCCCATTCTATTTCAGTGACATAAGAATATTTTTGTTTTTAACTTGACTTTCTTTGAAAAAAAACTTAAGTGGAAGTACTGAAATTTAAAAGGTTCACTTGTTTCATCTACAATTCTCTTTGCCACACTATTACTGTTTCTTGAGCTATCTCACCTTTCCTGGTGATGAGGTATGAAAATGTTGTTTTCATTCTGTAAGTTATTTAGCAAGGATAAAGATCTTGACATAAAATCACAAACCCGAGGTTATCTCATCCAGCTCCCCTCTAAATGTAGTGCTGTCTTTTAGAACAAACTAACTTTTATGCTAGAAAGTATCTTTTTTAAAAAGATGTTTTCCATTATTGGGCCATGTTAGAAAAGTGTCTTACTTCAAATTTAAAATTATCAACTAACTAAAATACAGATTAATAAATTTCAGCCCAGAGAAGTTCAAAGCTGAAGAGCCAGATATTTTCAGGGACAAGGACGCTGAGGAGAGGCACAGAGTACTCTGTATATATCAGATACTGTCTCAATAACCGATTCCCACATCGCTGCCCTGATCTCACACCGTGGGGCCTTCAGTGAGAGCACCGGCATCACTGCCCTGATGCTAGATTGCAGAGAATAGTTCAGGGTCCTTCAGAACGTAGTTATGGTTTCTTTTACGTCATCATTAGAGCACCTGTAGTCCTTTGCCTATGCTGAGCTTACCACGGAAAGCCTGTTTCCCTGTACCACACATTTCTTCTCTGCTACGTTCTTGTCAGTAGTCTGTTTCCTTCTTTTATTCCTTTTGCTCGACTCTTATGGTTGTGTTTACTAATATGCCTTAGTGGTCACACAGAATTATTAAAACTGAAATTTTCACAAGTGCCATACTTGTCTCACCAACAACAAACCTGCCACCTGTAAATGAACAGGTGCCATGACTTTTTAAATAAATCACACAGTATCACTGCTTTGGTTACAATGATAAGGCATATCATTGTTCCATAGTCACAGGAACAAGATTTTTAAATTTTACTTATTCGTGTGCATATGCGTGAGCGTGTGTGTTTATGTGTATGTGTATGTTGGTGTACATGTGTGTAATGTATACATGTTTGATATTTGGTGTGCCTGTGTGTTTGTGTGTGTGCGTGTGTGTGGGTGTGTGTGTGTATGTCTGTGTGTGTGTGTGTGTGTTTGTGAGTGTTTGCTTTCTACCTGTGGAAGCCAGCAGAAAGCACTGGATTCTACGGAGCTGGAGTTACAAGCAAGTGTGAGCCACTCAACATGGGTGTTGGCAACTGAACAGGGTGCTTCTGCCAGGGTAGTCTGCATACTTCAATCCTGAACCATCTCTTCAGGAGAAGTGATTTTAAGGGAAGAGAACAGCTGAGGTTGTTTACCATCCCACAGTCAACACCCTCACATACCATTTACATAGACTTGGATCAAAAATTAAAACACATGTAACTTCACTTCAAACAAATCCACCCTTTGAAAGCTTACGATTACTTACACCCAAAGCTCAGGGTTGCCTCAGTGCTCCTGACCATTCCATAGTTGTTGGATGCCAAGCAGTAGTATATCCCAGCATCTTTCTGTTTGTCGGGGTTGTTGATAACAAGGTTTCCTCCAACCATAGTGTACCGATCATTCGTCAGGTCCACATCCCCATTATTCATTCTCCATCTAGAGAAAAAGACATTAATGTCATTCTGAAGCTCATGAAGTCTGGAAATTATCGGGCTACCTTCACTCTGAAGTAATTTAAGTACAGTTCCATGCGAAAGGAGATGATCACACATGAATCGATGATATTTCTTAATGATCTATGATTCTGAGCATTTTGAAACATGAATAATAATTTAGCTAAGGTCCCAAAAAGTGTAAACTCCTGACACTTTCCCTCACCTTGAATGAAGTATTCTAAAGGAAAGTGGGTTATTGAGTTTTATTCCTAAGATTGACTTCATGTATTCCTGAGATTAACTTCATTATTTAGACATGAGCATATTTGACAGCCACATTCTGCTAGGTAGTTTCACAGGCATCTAGATACATCGTATAAAATATTAAAACATATCTCTAACAAAATTAAAATATAAAGTACGAGTGTCTGGCTAAATTGCACAGTAATTTTCTAATAAAACTAAAAGGGGCAGGCTGTCTGTTTAGCAATTAACACACGTCTACCACTAGAGGGAGATCACACAGTTTAAAATTACTCTACTGGGTCTTAATCCATGCCACAAACAAACTGGTAAATTCAAATTTTCTTCATCCTAGATGTAGTATCCAGTGGTGCCTTTTCCCATTATCCAGGGGCAGCTTTTGTTGAAAACATTTCCTTCCACTCTATACTTCTATGTGTAACAGTGTCAATGAAAAGTATTGTGGCTAACAACACTGCTCTAGGAAGAAGCCATTACTAATTTTCTGAGTGAGCTGGAGAGAAGAATGCATGTCAAAAGAATTTTCACTTATGACGATAGTAACAAATCATTTTACAATTATGCCACGCTGTACCAGGGCCCATCTCTTAAAGCAATGTCCCAGGAAAAGCATCAGACAAAAGTCTTAACCTTGAAGTTCAGGAGGCAGCTGTGGCTAGTTTCCAGATGCCAAATCCATTTCTGATACAGCTAAAGGTAATAGCAAAGCTGCATGACTTCAGAATGTGTTGTTTGTAAGTCAGGTCTCTAGAACATTTTCCAGTTATAATCCTTATGGGGTAAGAGCTAATTTCAAAAGCAAGAACGCACAGTGTTCCGTTCTTGCTTGTTGTGATCATTCCAAATCACCTGCTTTGATTTCAGTAGGGCCAGTCTTGCCCTGGGCATGTAGAAGTGATTTGGAGTGAGCATTGCACAGGTTTCCTAGTCAGGCAACTTCAATTGGCAGGATTCTCCCCTCCTTTATTGGGTCCAAGTCGTGTTAATTGCTTTGACTTCCTGTAGCTGTGGTTGTTTAGGGTATCATATAATTTTATGCCTGGCTGTGTTTGGATACATTCATGGTCTATTTTCAGAAATGTGTATTGAGACCACTGTACCTTTAGATACGCTTTTATTGTAGTGCTCAGTTCTTACGGGGGTGGAGACTGGGAAAAAGTATGTCAAGGCTGGTGAGTGGCAGGTAAAATTTTTTGTTGTACCTCTCACCTTTCAGGATGCCACCATGAATAATCAATCATCACAGAGCATGCTACAGATATAAAACTACTGTGGGAAGGACTAAGGGCAGTGTGGTTTCTTCTGTAATTCACGACATTTGAAAACCATCCTTTCTTCCACCAAACATGTCTCTTATCTTCTCTTCCTCTTTAAGCTTTTGTATTACAGTCAGATGCATCTGCTTCTATCAGGATTAAAAATCTACTTGGCTCCCCCAGCTCCCTATATTAATATATGGTCAGTCAAGCCAGTTCAAGTTGGGGTTTTAGTTTGGCTAAAACCTGTTGGGTGGAGTTGGGGACATATTAACAAATTACATTTCTTTCATACAGCCTCTGTATGGAGAAGGCCCCTACCCTGCCAATGCTGTGATCCCAGAAACACGGAGCACAGCACCTTCTGATTGGTTACCTCCAAGCCAGTCTGGAGGCTGCTGGTGAGAACAGTATCTCAGAATCTGCATCGATGAAACAGGCCTAAGATTTGCACACTATCTTTAGAAATCATCCCACCTGAGCGTTGGTCAGGCATCTGTGCTTAACTTAACATGGTTAAGCCAATGTGTCTGAGTTAGTATTTAACATCCTTTCTTATAAAATTCTCTGTAGATAAATTTCCTCCACAGACTATCACTAATGCCAGCTCATGCCCATGACCGTGTGCAGAGGCCATTGCTGTAATTTTAGCAACCAAATAATTTTAAGAACAATTCTGTTATTTGTAATTTATGTTGTCCTCCCATGCATGAAATTGAAGCCATAAAAATAATGTCAGGATAGTGATTTTTATATCTAAATTCATATTTTACTTTAGGAGTAATTTGGTAATTATAGCCACAGGCAGGAGAAAATGAACACAATTAGAATTAAGTGGTGAGAAAGAGATGTTTTCTCTATAATAACTTTTTATAATAACAGAAAGCTATTTTATAGTAGGGAGAATGCCTACTGTTGAAAATTAATTATTAATGTACAGCCCTCAAGTCAATCAGGTGATAATTGTCTACTATACTCCCAGTTTCCCATCAATCACTTGTGGATTTTTTTCTTCCCCATGGAAACACTTCACAAAAGAAATTTAAATTCACTGGCATTTGGTTAACTTTTAGTCTTTGAATAAGATTAAATTGTTGGTGCAATTTTATAAACTCTCTGTAGCACAGAAACCCATTTTTATTCCTTATAAAGTCTTTATGATCACACAAAGAAGTAATGCAGGAACATCAAAAGAGATGCTCCTGCATTGTTTAGAAGGAAGTTATATTTAAGACAGGTGTGTGTGTGTGTGTGTGTGTGTGTGTGTGTGTGTGTGTATGTGTGTGTGTGTGTATGTGTATGTGTGCTGGAAATACAGCTCACTGGCAGAGTGTTTGCCTCACACGCATGAGCATCGGGGTTCAATCCTAGCAATGCCAGAAACTTTCTGTGTTGTCAGGGATGGAGATTTATGATCACTGAAAAGGGGTAAGATTTTCTGGAACTGCCTATTCGAACTGTGAGTGTAGTTCATAAAGAAATATTATTGTTCACTCATAGATTTCAGTTATCTAGGGTAGTGCATACAAAATTATTCTATCTTCAAATGTATATACTTTCAGTCTTCAAATGTATATACTTAATGCTTTTATGTAACATTTGTTTGTTCTGAAGCATCAGCTTGATAGGTGATATCATATACATATATATTTATATATAGTATGTCTCAATAAGTACATTTTTACATACATTTGAGAAAAACACTATGTACATAAATATCATATAGTGTTTTCAGTAATGTATTTGTATTGGTGTTCATGGACCTTATAGACTTGTCTTAAAGATTTTTCTAAGATCTGTGATCACGGATGCCACCTGTACTGTCCTGCTCTACCCCTCCATTCTGAAACAAGCAGTGGGTGGAGCACATTACTTGTAAACTGGAAATGGGCTGGCGCGTGCCCGGCAGTTGAGTGATACTTTTCCTTCCAGCGACTCTTCTGGGTAAATGGTATTGATTGGTTGCTCTTCAAAAATGGGCCCAAATCCTTTGTCCTCCTCAGAAACTGAAACAAAAACAATATGATTTTATAGTGTATGCTCCTGTAACTCAAGGAAATTTTGGTTGTCTTGAAAGTGCCTGTCTTTTGCCTGTCTCTCATGGTTTCCCTAAATGTACTATTTTATCTACTTACATCCTTTTACACACCACACACACACACACACACACACACACACACACACACACACACACAC
>JADRCD010182282.1:0-13965 GCA_019843815.1 Montemys delectorum
TTTTTTTTCCCTTAAGAATGTTGTCTCAACACTTATTTGTTAAAACAAAATGCATGTCCCAGTGATTTGAGATGGCTTTAGATCTATTTTGTGCTTCCTTTTCTAGTCCACGGTCCCTTTGTATGTTAAAAAAAGCACTACTTTTGCCTTGTAAATCAGGCTTTACAGTCTGATTTAACATCTGGAAGCCATAATCTCCACCTGTGATCTTTATTTTTAGTGCTTTTTTAAAAAAAATTTCAAATGCTTGAATTCTCATATGAACTCACTGTTAACACGAGTCTACCAAACTTTCACATTATCTTGTAAAATTTTAGAATCCAGCTTGTTACTTAAAAGATTAAGACGTTTATAGGCTGAACATAAACTCTTAATCCACTGTGGAGTTCCTGGTTGTTGATATAGGGTAAGTGTAGTGCTCTTCTCTATATGTGCTACAGCCTTGTTACCATGTTCTCCCAACACAGAAGTACCCCGGGATCTCCCCTTCCCAATCAGCTTTCTGTGAAGACCTCTTACAGGAGGACCAAGTTCCAGTTATTCTACAATGACATGACTGCTGAACTCTGAGACAATAAAGTTCAGGATGATAAAAATAAAGAACTTTGAATTCTAATTTCTCCAGATGTAGAACAACTTCCTCTAGGAAGGGCTTATTATTTCTGTATGTGGTCCATGTGGTCCACCAGCCAAGGTACCCGCTCAAAGGGAGGAAGATGCTTTGCAAGTCGAGGGAGTCTTTTGTTCTTTAACCTGTAGGAATTAGTACCTGGTGGTGGCAGGTATTTTCCTATCTTGTTAACTCATTCTAGCTGTCCTCAAAGGTCCAGCAACAGGTACCTGGGCTGCAGCACTGCTAACAGGGATCAACACCAGACAATTCCGCGCCCCCTGCTGGAGACAACGTGTGCCGTAGGCGAGGCGGGGCGGCGTGGGTCCCCGTGAATCCGAGGACTCGGCTGAGCGATGGGTATAGATGAGGCAGCCTCTGCAGCCCTAGGGCTGGAGGTCGCGTCACAGAAACTATGGCTTTGAAAGTCTCAATACTCACGGTTTTCTATCTGCGCAAGCGTAGTCCCGGCGCGCACCCGGCCTCTCAGGCGCGTGCGCGTCACCGGTGGAGGCGTGTCCTCCCCTGGTGTTCAAGTCCACAAAGAGACTCAAGTCTTCTCCAGAACACACAGACATTTTGGGAGCGCGCTTTTGATCTGAGGGTCGCTCTGGCCACCTGGGGGCGCACACACTTGTAGTCAGCTCCTCTGAGTGCAGTGGCCTGTCTCAGGAAGTGGATTTAGTTATCCAGAATGAATCCTTTGTCCCATTAAGAGGAAGACTTTGACAGTGTTTTAGATAAAACAAGGTAAATTTAGGTTACTTATTATTCAACATACCCGAGGGGTGAAAAAGATGATTTTCCCCCTCTAAAGCAAGAGGAAAATCGGGAAGAGAAAGCATACAAAAACAACAGCCATGTACCCAGAGTATGCGGAAACCTAGACAGGAGAGCTGGAATAGTATCTACAGGAATACTATCCGATGAGTCTACACGAGGAAAACAAGTGACGTTTCCAAAGGAAAGCAGAGTGATAGGGCCTGGGAAGACACATCTGGATTAATCTGGCTTCTCTGCTTTTGCACTAGCTTCATCTTTGGACAGGTTAATTCTGAACTCGTTTCCTTATAAAGATAATAGATAAAATTACCCTTAAAAAATATGATGAGAGTTAAAGAGTTGTGGAAAGAGATGTAGGATGAACACTTTTTTTTTTTTTCCCTGTACTGGCTTAGTTAGGATTTAGGGTTATCCTTATAGTCCCCGAAAGGAGCAGATTGCTTTTCTGTTTTGCTTTTGTTTCTTTTTGTTTTCTGTTTTTGTTTTGCTAGGGATGGGAAACCAGGGCCTCAGACATACTAGAATAGCAGCTCTATTGTCCTGGGTTTACTATGATAGAAATGCGAATGGACATTTTTTGTTTTTCTACATTGTCAGCGTTTATTATTAATATTATTATTTCAATAAATTCACAAGATATAGAGGTTTTAATGGCAGCTATTTGGAAGATATTTCTGCTTTCCTTGCTAACCCTGGATAAGGTGAACACAGGTCTTTTATTTTATTCTTAATAATATTAAATCTCAGTTTTACATAGTACATAACACACACTAAATTTCTTTCTCTGTGTGTAGGCCACAAATAATTACAAAGGGTCAAATAGGCAAGGGGTTTCAAAGAAGTTTGAGAAACCAAAGCTGGGAAGACAATAGGGACACATGAGGGACCTGGACTGTGTTGTAGAGAGGAAGCTACTGTTGTGAGTCAGGCCACTGTGGGTCATGGATTTGAGAATGATGCTTAGAGTTGTGTCTAGCTGCAGAAGTGAAAAGCTTAGAGGAGATCTAGATGAAGGAATGAGCAGATGGATGGATGACAGGTGTAGCTAGGAGAACAGGAAGATGGGCAGATGACCCTTGAGTAGGATCTGTCAACAGTAGGTTCCAAGCCAAGCTGAAGCCCTCTGGGACAAATGGGACTTCTCTGCTTGCTGGCCCTTGGTATATATACTGGGTTTCAAGATAACAGGTCAGTAGGTCTATAAACATTGCTATGTCTCTTATTTTGTATAGAGTCCAGGTGAGGGAGTTATACCCTTTCCTTGTTCTGCTGTGTTTAGTAAGTTATTGGGCCTGGTTTTCCTGATAAGATTTTAATGTGTCTACGTGCATCTATAGTTCACTTTACCCAAATAAATTTATAAGGTAGCTCCATTTCCACTCCCAAGGACAAGTCATCTACTAGTCTGTGCTAAATGGGTGGTGTACAAAGCTCAAGTCCAAGTGGATCAAGGGCCTCAAAAGAAAACCAGATATACTGAATCTAGTAGAAGAGGAAGTGGGAAGGAGCCTCAAACTCATTGGCATGGGGGAAATTTCCTGATCAGAACTCCAGTGGCTCAGGGTATAAGATCAAGAATTGATAAATGGGACCTCATGACACTGGAAAGCTTCTGTAAGGAAAAGGACATTGTCAATAGGACAACTGGCAATCCTTCAGATTGGGAAAAAAACTTCACAAAACCCACTTCTGTTAGAGGGCCAATATCCAAAATATATAAAGAACTCAAGAAGCTAACCTTCAAAAAAACCAAACAACCCAGTCAAAAAATGTGGTATGAAACTAATCAGAATTTACAACAGAGGAATTCTGAATGGCTGAGAAGCAGTTAAAGAAATGTTCAAAGTCCATAGTGATCAGGGAAGTGCAAATCAAAACGATCCTGAGATTCCACCTTACACCTCTCAGAATAGCTAAGATCAAAATCTCAGGTGATAGCACATGTTTGTGATGATGTGGAGAAAGGCACACTCCTCTATTGCTGGTGGAATTGCACACTGGTACAACCACTCTGGAAATCAACCTGGAGGATCCTCAGAAAATTGGAAATAGATTTACCTGAAGACCCAGCTGTATCACTCTTGGGCATATACCCAAAAGATCACTCACCATACCACAAGGACACATGCTCCACTATGTTCATAATATGACTTATTTTTAATAGTCAGAAGCTGGAAACAACCCAGATTTTTCACAAAGGAAGCATGGATACAGAAAACATGGTTCATTTATACAATGAAATGTTATTCAACTATTAAGAATGAGGACATCATCACTTTTGCAGGCAAATGGATGGAACTAGAATATATCATCCTGTGTAACTCAGACCCAAAAGACATGCATGTTGTGTAGCCACTAATAAGTGGATATTAGCCAAAAATGTACAGAATACCCAGGATACAATCTACACGACTCAAGAAGGTTAACAGCTGAAGGGGCCAAGTGAGGATGCTTCAATCCCACTTGGGAGGAAGAAGAAAGCAATCATCGGGGGCAGAAGGAGAGAGGGACCTACTAGTTAGGAGAGGGGACAGGGAGGGGAAAAGGGGAATACGATTGGGTATTAGAGTGGGGAATAGGGCGAAGCCTTGAGGGCCAGCAGAAAGAATGGAAACAGGCAACCCCAGGAGGTAGGAAGTGGTAGACCCTCTAGAATGTACCAGAGACCTGAGCTGTGACAAAAGTTCACTACTCAAAGGGAGGGACCTTAGATGAAATGCCCAACAGTGGGGAGAGGGAACTTGTAGAGTCCACCACCAATAGAAAGACAGGGTATCAAATGGAGGGATGGGGTTGCCATTCCACAGTCAATACCTCTGGCCCAGAATTGTTCCTGTCTAAAAGAACTGCAGGGACAAAAATGGGGAAGAGACTGAGGAAAAGGAGGTTCAGTGACCGGCCCAAATTGGGATCCAGCTCAAGGGGATGCTCTAAGGCCTGACACCATTACTGATGCTAGGGTGTGCTTATAGACAGGAGCCTGGCATGGCTGCCCTTTGTGAGGCCCAACAAGCAGCTGAAAGACTCAGATGCAGATACTTAACACCCAACTAATGGAGAGATGCTGGAGACTCTGCTTGAATTAGAGAAAAACAGAAAAAACTTAGCAGGAGGACAATCTCATAGAAAGTCCAGCAGTCTTAACTAACCAGGAACCCTGAGATCTCTCAGATGCTGAGCCACCAAGCAGGCATCATACACTAGCTAACATGAGGCCCTCAATACGTATACAGCAGAGGGTTCCCTGGCCTCACCTCAGTGAGAGAAGATGCAGCTAACCCTCATGAGACTTGAGGCCCTAGGGAGTGGGGAGGTCTGGTAGGACGGGGGTGGAAGGGTGAGAATATCCTCTTGGAGATGGGAGAGTAGGAATGGGATGAGGACAAGTAGGATGGCTGACTAGGGGGGATCAGGACTGGATTGTAAAAAAAGATATAATAGTAATAATAATAATAATAATAATAATAATAATAATAATATTGATAATGCCTTTCTCTGTTTATGTCTTTAGTAAATCTCTCCTGCACTGATGTTTAAGTAAAGACTCCAAAGCAGGCTGTCCCTGACCTTGGCCCTGCTTCTCATTTCACATTGTTCTACTTTCCCACTCCATAACCCACATTCTATTCACTCTGGGTATGCTTCCTATCTCACTCTGCTTTATTTACTTCTGGATCTCTGCACATGCTGTTCTTTCTTTGTTATGTATAAACAAAGACTTGAACCAAAACAAACTAAGGGTATCATTGGTGGTTAATATTCTGCCTCAAGTATACCTTCAAAGTCATATATTTTGACAAACTTTAGATGATTGTAAAGAAACAACGAATGTGTAATCTGAAGTTAAAATGTCTTCCAATTTAAGAACTGATTTTTAAGTTGCTTAGTCATACCTAAAGGACTCTAACTGCCAAAACATGGTGCCAGACGGTCTTGCTCTCACCCCACCTAAATCCCACATTAGTTAAATAGACATTCTTATTTGGTCACTTCCTCATTTCTGAGTCTGACCACCAATATTTAGCTATCAAATTTTCTTATTTGGCTACCCTGACCAACATGTCCAATCAGAACTAACTAACTCATCATAGTGTGAACTTCCTCTTTTCTTTTTAAAAACCACTCCTGCAGTGCCACCTGCTGCTGTCTTTGTGGGGTGCAGAGGGAGCCCACTGATGCTTTGAGGGTAAGCCATAGCTGCAACAGCCTCTAACACAGATCCTCATTGAGATTACAATAATGGTGATGATTATCAGGCCAGGGACAGGTTTATTACTTGTCTTCTCTCTGGCCTGAAGGGAGCAACCCTTAAACCAATTAACTTTCAAAAAGTCCATGAGGTAATAAAGGCAAGCCTGGAACATAGTCCCTGCTTCAACATACAAACATAGACCCGAAGACTTTATTTGACCAACAATGTTTTATGACCTACTCTTTTGCCCGGTTCTACTCAGACATAAGGGCCAAATTCAAATGACCAGACCAAGACCAGCCTACACCCCAAGCCAAGGTTCTGGCCTTGGCTTTTAGGGTTTTCTATAATTGTGATGAGTGCAATGAGAAGCACAAGTACGAACTCTTGAATCAGGATCTATCTCTCCCTCTCCCTCTTCTTCTCCCTCTACTTCCCCCCCCCCAATCCCCAAACCTCTCCTGTTCCTTGTTCCTTTGTTTAGTCAATTCTGCCACCTGGGATACCACCTTTTCTTCCCTTGCTGCACATCACAAACCCCTTTCAATTACTTTCAAAGACCCTTCTGCCTACATCTCAATACTTCAATGCCCCCTACCCCCAACCAGCCTCAAAGGTCTCAAACCTATCATTCATTTGTTTTTAAATCCAAGGAGTTTCTATGCCCCACTTCTTCACCCTACAATACCCACATATTGGCCGTCAAAAATCCTATGAGAATTTTTCACTTGGTCTAGGAACTTTGCCCCAGTAATGTTGCCATTGTCCCTCTACACCATGTGGTCCCAACCCTTATACTATCCTCTCTGCTATCTTTTCTATTATCCCTGATAACATAACTCACTTCTTGGTGCTAAACCTCAAAGATGCTTTTTTCCTCCCTAAATACCCCTAGATTCCCATCTTCTTTATCAAGCTTCTTCTGGATCAACTCATGAGTCCCTTCTTCCTTTCCATAAATAAGTCCTTAAGCTTAAAAATTCTCTCCTTTCTACTCCAGCTCTCTTTCTCTCAGGTCTATGTAGACTTATTTCTCTTTACATTTCCAGAGAACAAGGTTATGTCCCTGGGATCTTGGCATACTTTATTGGACTGTCCATTGCCCCTCTTGCCTACCTCTCTAAAACTCTGGACAATACCACCTGAGGCTGGCCCTTTATCTACATGCCCTTACCACAGCCTCTCTGTTTATCTCTGAATCAGCAACAACAACAACAACAACAACAACAACAACAACAACAAGAAAAACCCAACTCTGGGATCTATTCTTACCTCACAATTGATTCCACCACTCTCTCAAGTACTTACTTACAAAGGGCTCCAGTCATTTCTGTCATCTTGAATTATATTACTCAGACTACTGTCATTGAAAACACACCACTCACATTTCCCACCTGTTTTCCCCTCAAACCATCCATACTTATCTTTTTGCTCCAACATTCCTCAGATCACCTTACTCTTATATTGAGATTCTTGAAGACCTCCCCTCCCCCTCTCACATATTAGAGGGTCCTCTAACTACTTCTGATTATACTTTCTATATGGGTGGCAGCTCTTTCCTGTCAGAGGACCACTGTGTTGTGGGGTATGCAGTGGTTTCAGACAGTGCCATCACTGAGGTGGCTTCCTTACCCCCACCAACTGGCAGCCCTCACCAGAACCTTCTATATTGCCCAACATACATCATTAGACTCCAAATAGGCTTTACATATCCTGACAACACACTTGACTATCCGGAAGGAATGAGAATTTCTAAACACAAAAGGCAACTCAATTACGAACTCTTCATATATTTTTAACCTCCTTGAAGCTCTTTCTTACCCTCTCAAATTGATTTAGTTCATTGCAAAGCACACCAGAAGGACATTTCCATTGTTAGTAAAGTCAATAATCATGCTGACATGGCAGCCCACCAGGCTTCCCTTTTGTCCCCTAAAACTCACTCAATTTCCCTCCAAGCTTTTCTACTGCATGACTAAGATTACAAGATTCAGTCCTCCTTGAACACAGGACATCATTTGCTACCTACATCATATATTTCACTCTAATACTAAATCTTTTCTCTCCTTTCTCCAAACCTACCTGGCCCTCACCATGGCAGATAAGACCATTCTACATAACCTATCCTAAACCTGTAATGTATGTTAGCATATTAACTTCATCTCCACTATTTGATCCTCTACCTTTCCTATCCAACAGGCTTGGAGACTGCTTTCTGGCTATAATTGGCAGACTGACTTCATTCACATGACCACTATAAAACGCTTTAAATATTGTTAGTCTGCATTAGTACATTCTCTGGCTGGGTTGACGCCTACCCAACCATAAACAAATGGGCATTGACCTTCATCACCTCTCTGTTTGCTAACAATCTTTCACTTTAGACTGCTTTCCTCCCTTCCTCCAGATAACAGCCCAGAATTCACATTTCAAGTTTAACAGGGCTCCAGAATCTACAAATGTCCTGGCATTTTCATATCCCCTACCATCCGCAGTCCTCTGGTAATGTAGAATACACCAACAGTATCCTAAAAGAAATACTAACCAAACTTATCCTAGAACTTCATCTTAGTTGTATTAAACTTCTCCATCTAGCACTTTGCTATCTTTGCCCTGTGCCTCTCAAACTCTTCAATCTTTTTCCCTTTGAGTTGATGTTCAGTAGACCCTTTCTATTACCTAAGTCCCTCACCTTCCTCCCTCCCTAATAAACTTCTGCTTCCTCTCTTACAGTTAATTAGATCATGCATCTGGACAAATTGTGACTGTTTAGGCCTCTTTCTAGGTCTCTCACAATTCCTCCAACTTGTCCTATATAGCCAGGAGATTAGGATTTCCTTGTACATCCCAGCCAACAAACTCTGCCTCTTCAACCAAGTATCAAAGGCCTTATTCCGTGGTACTTACGGCCCTGACTATGGTTAGGCTCCAGGAAATCTATCTCATCTAAACCTTTTTTATTCCTTTCCTCCTCTTCCTCCTCCTCTCCCTCCTTCCCCTCCTCCTCCTCCCATCCTTCAGTACTCTCCTAGCCACCACCTTACATATTGTCCATATCCTCTGGCCCCTGATCCCTTAAAATTACACATTACTATCTGCCCCTTATTTCTGAACAAGATGAATCTAATCCCCCTCCTCTCTCTCCTCCTTCTGTTCTGCCCACATGACTGCAAGTATGTCTGGACATTTCAGGCTAGAGACACCTTCATAACACTAAGTGATGTACCCAGGTTATCAGTAACCTGGATGCAGTGTTCCTATTACAATTGCTATTAAGTCCTGCTCTATTTCAGCAAACACAATCAACCACTACCCACCCAATTCACCTTGGATCACTTCCTCCCAAAGTGATGCATGCTTCACAAAATATGAGGACCATGCCAGTCGGGTTTGCAAAATACACTGGCAACACCCAACAGGCCGATCTGCTCTGAATTGCTCCAAACCACTAAGGTCAACATCTTTCAAATATACATCAAAGACAGCTGGAAAGATAGATGGGCTACTGGGACTCAAGGTGCATTTTATAATGGAAAAAGAGTTAACCCCTTTAAATCGTGGAAACCTGTGGCCACAATTAATGTTCCCTACCAACTGGTTCCCCTAACTACATTGTCTGTCCAGGTGTTCTTGGACATTAATTGCTCTGAACAAATTCTACACACTCAATTACAAGACTCAACCAAATCCCAACCCACCTCAGCCATCTTTCTTTGATACCCACACTCTTATGGCCTGACTCTCACTTGAGTTGAGGTCATTCATCAAATCTCTTTTCCTTCTCAACTTTACTTATCATTCCTTAAATGTTTTCCCGTGCTTTCTTTGTGCTCCTTTTCAATTACCTCTTCTAGCTGCAGTCCATCTCACCAGAGATGCTGTTACCAATCTCCCACTACCTACTGCTGATTGCTTGGCTCCAGCCATCCCAGCTCCCCTTGGAAATCAAAGATGGTTTCTCTCAACCTTTCCACACAAACCCCAAAGACTTGTTACTAACCATATATTTTACCATTTGTCAAAAGCCTTGCCAATCATCCATGTTTCCAAAGTGTCTCAACTATAGAATTCTTCTGAGTACCCAGAAAAGGCTATTCTGGTGTAATGGATGTCTCTCAAATTATAGTCTTCTCCAATGTAAGTGGACCCTATTTTATGGTGGCAGCCATCCTTTAATTGACCTTATTTAGCCAATTACATTTTTCTGTGTTTTTTTTCTCCTCTCCCAAGAACTTGTCCTCCTAAAGACTGCCTTTCTTCCTGTTATGATGGTGTGAGTCTGTTCACTGTCTTAATTGGAACAATTATGGCAGTCGACGCTTTGGGTCACTCTGTCCTAATAGCTTAGGACTTTGACATTTTTTGGATTCCATAATTGAGTCTGTATGAGGCAATTACTGATCTGTGAGTCCTTCCAGCTCCTCAACTCAAAGATCATTGAATTTTATTCTTTCCTCTTGAGCCATTTACTCTTCCTACCTCCTCCTTCACTACTAGACCTACCTTCAGTCCCTTTAGACTAATAATCATAGTCCCTGATCTTTGCCCCCGAGTAATAGGAACTAGCCAGAAGAATAGTACACAGTGACCCAAAAATAAAAAGGTGGGAATAAATTTCTCTAACAGGACCAAACATGGTACCTACAGGTCCTGCCCACCCCAACTCCCTTTGTTAAACCTTATTTGGCCACTTCCTTATTCTTGAGTCTGACCACCATAGTCAAGCTGTCAAAATACATATTTGGCTATAATGACCAATATATCCAATCTGAGTTAATCAAATCATCCTACTTTCTCCTTAAAAACCACTCCTTCAGAGCCACCGGCTGCTGTCTTTGTGGGATCCAGAGGCAGCTCACTTATCTTTCTGGAGTAAATACATCTCCTTTGTGCAGAGAATTTGGTGTCTGAGTGTGTTTTGTGCCAATTCTGAGGACCGTTCAAAATCTATATGTTACTGGCTCATTTCATATTCAATATGGATGATATTAATTAAAAATCGAACCCCAATACAACATTCTGCAGTCTTAGCCCCACTTCTTTCTCTTCCAATATAATGCTATGAGGTATAAAATCAGGAGATGGAGTGAGAGGAATAGACTTAACTTATTATCTACTTTGCTGCTTTAATTTTTCATTTTTTTTTAAAATGGAATTTTTGGATGTTTAGGAACCAAAAGTACACTCAGATATATCCCTTTCATGCCTTATATCAGCAGATCAAAGACATGCCAGCATTATGTGATTTTTGTATATTCAAGCATTTCAGTTAGTACAACAATGAGAAAGTGGTTTGTCTTAAAAGTAGAGATAGCTGAGAAGTAGGAATGAGGAACAGGGGAAGCTATAGGCTGTGACACTGCTTAAACTTAATGAACGTCTCTTAGGCTCTCTGGCTTGGGAGCTGAGCCTAAATTATTTTTCCAATTATTATTGAATTAGTACTTACACAATTTTATAATGTTTGTTAGTTGAAATTCCACTTGTTTCTACTTAGCTGTTACACACACACACACACACACACACACACACACACACACGCAGAGGCACCACATTTCAGAATGGATCATGTCATTCAACTTTGAATACCATGTGTCCATCTCAGTGCACCACCAGCCAGAGATTCCCAGGGAATCCTTCTTTTCTTTGTAAGCATTTTTGAGAGAGAACCTACTCCTTTCAGACTATTCCTGCCTCTGCACAGCATCCTCCTGAGTTGTGCTAAAACAGGATCCTTTCCACCATTTTTGCATCTGCTTTGCTCCAGGCTCAGGGTGGAGAGTGAATTCGAGCTTACCTATTAGTGGTGCTTCCAGCTGATAGAAACCCAGCCCAAGTCAATGAGAAAAATCATCTATGTGTGGGCCGCAAGCTGGTCATTCATTGTTTCCTCCTCCATGGCACTTATCTCTCCTGTATTTGTGGTGCAAGTAGTTTCCATTCCTTTGCAGTTACAAATACTGAGAGAACAAGAGCTCAAATTTGTGTTCCTATCATTTCTAATTCAAACAACAATTCATATCTTTTCCTCATATCTGGCTTGTTCCAAGTACAATATAAACTAGGTTTCTGGGTATTCCACTTACATTAAGGAGTTCAAAGGGCTCACTGGGACCTTTGACCCTACATGACCAGGCATCCATATCATTGTAGTCAGTGGCTACACACACAAGACTGTAGCCCACTACAGCTTGCCCAGGATCCATTGTCGTGTCTTTGATGTGTATAAATTGGTGATATGAACACTTCTTGGCATGGATATAGAGAAGGTTTTTATTGTACATATAAGAGAGAGAAGGAGAGGGAGAGAGAGAACAACCATAGGCATCTGGAAGAGTTCATAACAGACATAGAATATGAGAGAACAGAGAAAGGGGGGAGAATGACAGAGAGAGAAAGGGAGAGAGAGAGAGAGAGAGAGAGAGAGAGAGAGAGAGAGAGAGAGAGAGACCGAGAGAGCGAGAGAGCCATAGTTAAAATATGAGGGTTATAAGGAGAATGAGTAGCTGATGGTGGGGAAGCATATGAACTAGAGGGAGTGTTGGAAGAGGGGAGAAGAAGCATGGGCTTAAAAATGTGTAACAGGTACTTGTGATACTGAAGGAGCCTAGAGACCAGCAGAAGCTTTGGTGGGCTACTAGGCACCACAGATCACCCTTTGTCCCTTCTGCATTTTAGAGTTTGGGTAAGTGGAGATTCCTTTGGCCCTGATGAGATGGAACTCTGCTGTTCCTACCAGGCCCCTAATATAGAAAATTACCATGGGAAGGACCTATTGAAACTATACAGTAGCTGAGCGGACCTTGGGCACAAGCTCTGTAGCCAGTCCCACAACACCCAGAGGAAGCTCCACTCCCAGGAGCTCTGAAACTCTCAGGATCAGAGGTGAGGGGGATCCAACATCTGTCCCAACACCAGGAGTAACTGGGACCTGCCGGACCAGGCACACAGGAACTCCACCAGCAGAGTGGCTCGGGTTCTTTCCAGTCTCTCTGGGCTGGTATCCTGAGCAGACCTTGGGCACAAGCTCTACAGCCAGTCCCACAACACCCAGAGGAAACTGTTGCACTCCCAGGTGCTCTAACAAGCCCAAGGTCACAGGATCCCAAAATCACAGGGCCACAGAGACTCCCTGAGTCTGAGGAGTTCTGATACAACTAAGATCACAGGAAGGACTGACTCCAGTCAGAATTAGCAAGGACAGGTAGCCCTAGAGATAACCAGATGGCTGGGGGCAAGCATAAGAAAATAAACAACACAAACCAAGGTCACTTGGCATCATCAGAACCCAATTCTCCCACCATAGCCAGTCCTGTACACACCATCACAACGGAAACACAAGATTCAGATATAAAATCACTTATCATGACGATGATACAGGACCTTAAGAAAGACATAAATAGCACCCTCAAAGAAATACAGGAGAATACAGGTAAAGAGCTAGAAGCTCTTAAAGAGGAAACACAAAAATCCCTTAAAGAACTATAGGAAAACACAATCAAACAGGTGAAGGAAATGAGAAAAACCATCCAGAATCTAAAAATGGAAATAGAAACAATAAAGAAATCAGAAAGAGAGAAAACCCTGGAGATATAAAACCTAGGAAAGAAATCAGGAGTCATAGATGCAAACATCACCAACAGAATACAAGAGATAGAAGAGAGAATCTCAGGGGCAGGAGACACCATAGAAAACATTGACACAACAGTCAAAGAAAATGCAAAAAGCAAAAAGCTCCTAACCCAAAACATCCAGGAAATCCCGGATGCAATAAGACCAAACCTAAGGATAATAGGTATAGAAGAGAGTCAAGACTCCCAATGTAATGGACCAGTAAATATCTTTAACAAAATTGTAGAGGAAAACTTCCCTAACCTAAAGAAAGAGATGTCCATGAACATACAAGAAGCCTACAGAACTCCAAATAGACTAGACCAGAAAAGAAATTCCTCCCGTCACATAATAATAAAAACATCAAATGCACTAAACAAAGAAAGATTTTTAAAAGCAGTAAGGGACAAAAAGCAAGTAACATATAAAGGGAGGCCTATCAGAATTATGGCAGACTTCTCACCAGAGACTATGAAAGCTAGAAGATCCTGGGCAGATGTCATACAGACCCTATAAGAACACAAATGCCAGCCCAGGCTACTATACCCAGCAAAACTCTCAATTACCATAGATGGAGAAAACAAGATATTCTATGACAAAACCAAATTTACACAATATCTTTCCACAATCCAGCCCTCCAAAGGATAGTAGATGGAAAACATCAACATAAGGAGCAAAACTACACCATAGAAGAATCAAGAAAGTAATCTTTCAACAAATCCACACAAATCTAATTCCACCTCTTACAACAAAAACAACAGGAAGTGAC
>JADRCD010182282.1:14365-36949 GCA_019843815.1 Montemys delectorum
GTTCATTGAAACAGTTGGTGAATGACTTTATGGATAGACCATCTTAATACACACACCATTTCTTAAATTAAAAAAAAAGTGAAACTGAATGCTTTGCTTGACGTTTGTAACTATTGTATCAAGTTTGAAGAAGACTTTATAAGTTACTCTTTCTCTGATATGAATACTTTTCCAAATTATTACAGCCAATGAACCAGATTCTTACCCTCACCTAATGTCTGTGCCACCCTCCAAGCAGAACCATTGTTCATTGAAACAGTTGGTGAATGACTTTATGGATAGACCATCTTAATACACACACCATTTCTTAAATGAATGTAACCTGTTCTCTGTGGGCTGAAAATAAAGTCACTCACTCAAGTCAAATAGCTTTTTGACCATAGCAGGAAGTCTGTATCCAAAAATCATGCCTACAATTCATTCCTTGGCGCAGCAGAACTGTCAACTCTCAGCTTGGCTACCATGGAGGTAAAATCCTTTGGTGATGTGAGGGTCATTGAAGTACAGCCTTATTACAATGAAATCCAATGTCTAAAAATTGTTCTTATTTTGGGCTTGTACCACAGTAAGAGCCAAGTTTTTAAGCTCTGCTAAATACAAAACAAAAACAAACAAGAAGACTTTATATATTTATGTTCATTTAAGGAAATACTAGTAGTGATGTATTATTTTCAAATATACAGTTAATGTGTTTGGAGTTATTTAAAATGCATATTGAGAAAAACGTATATATTTTCAGTATTGCTGTAGACAAGCATCTACATAAGACTATTAAATTGATTGTTGTTTTATATAAAACAACTTTTATAATACTCATTTTTATTGTTATAATATTTTATAAATTTTAAAATATATGGCAAAAAAGATATTGTAGGTATTGAAGGGAAACAAGAATGTGATTTAATTCTATTTACTTAAAATATGTTTTTAAATGTTAAGAAATTCAAATAAATTGAAATCATGTAACTTTTCTTATCATAATGCAATAAAACTTAAAAAAACAAACAAAACAAAACAAAACAACAACAACAAAAAACTGTAGCCTCCTCATGTCTCAGCCACGGAGGACAGTGGGGAAGAGACCTACATGCAAGGTTATAAAATGTGTGCTTTGCCATTTACTGCTGTCCCTACATTTTAATCTCTTTTGAGGCACCTGCCTTTGCAAAGTCATAAAATAAACTTCCTCAATTTCACTAAAAACAACAACAACAACAACAAAAAAAAGCCTATACAGTAATTGGTCTATTAGAGGACATAAAAAGGCTACTATTAGTATGTTAATTTTAACAAGCATGGGGGATAACACAGGTGGCTTTTGAAAACCCTGCTCTCTTTTGGTCTAGGATAGTGGATCAAGTTGCACTTATGCTGAGTTCTTGAGAGTTAAGAAGGCCAAGCCATCTTGGGTGGACATTTTATTAGCTAAATAACATCTATAGCTATCAGGAAAATTATATCAGGAACCCCAGACTTCTTTTTCTACTTTATTAGGCACAAATTTCAAGGCATTTTAAAATCAGGAGGATTGTCTCTCCTTCCCTGCAAAGCCAGAAAGACTAAACTGGAGGGTTAAATAGAAAAACAGCAAGTTCAATACAGAACAGGCTAGTCTTTGTCTTTGAAAATCCTAGCGCTCCACCTAGTGGCTAGCTCGTTTAGTATTTGAACACTGTCTAGAGTGAAGATGTTGAGCTGGTGGGGGTTGCTGGTGGGAGTGTTAAAGAAGAGGTCTCTGTACCAATACCATGCAGTTTTTATCACTATTGGTTTGTAGTACAGCTTGAGATCAGGTATGGTGATTCCCCTAGAAGTTCTTTTAATGTTAAGAATTGTTTTCACTATCCTGAGTTGTTTTTTTTTTTGTTTGTTTGTTTCATATGAAATTGAGAATTGTTCTTTCCACATCTGTGAAGAATTGTATTGGAATTTTGATGGAGATTGCATTGAATCTGTAGGTTGACTTTGTTAGTATGGCCACATTTCCTGGTTGTTGGTTAATCTTACCAATCCATGAGTGTGGGAGATCACTCCATTTTCTGAGGTCTTCTTTGATTTCTTTCTTGAGAGACTTGAAGGTCTCCTCATACAGAACTTTCACTTGTTTGATTAGAGTTTTCTAATTATTAGAAATTTTATATAAGATATTTTCTATTATTTGTGACTATTGTGAAGGCTGTTGTTTCCCTATTTTCTTTCTCATCCTGTTTATTCTTTCTGTAAAGGAAGGCTCCTGATTTGTTTGAGTTAATTTTATGTACAGCCCCTTTGCTGAAGTTCTTTATCAGCTATAGAAGTTCTCTGGTAGATTTTTTTGGGTTGCTTATGTATACTATCATATCATCTGCAAATAGTGATACCTTGACTTTTTTTTCCAATTTGTATCCCCTTGATCTCCTTTTGTTGTCTTGTTGCTGTGACTAGACCTTCCAGTACTATATTGAATAGATGCAGGGAGAGTGGGAAGCCTTGTCTTGCCCCTGATGGCTTCAAGTATCTCTACATTAAATTTGATATTGGTTTGCTGTATATTGCTTTTATTATGTTTAGGTATGAGCCTTGAATTCCTGATCTCTCCAATAATTTTTAACATAAAGGAGTGTTGTATTTTGCAAATGCTTCTTCATCATCTAATGAGATGATCATGTGATTTTTTTCTTTGACTTTGTTTATATTGTGGATTACATTAATAGATAGTACGGAGACAGACAGGTTGATCAATGGAATAGAATCAGACACAGAAATAAGCCCACATACTTATGGATACTTGATCTATGTCAAAGAAGTAAAACACATTCAATGGAAAAATAAATCATCTTTAATAAACGATGCTGGTCTAACTGGCAGTCAGTATGTAGAGTTCTGTTCAGGAAATTGCCCCTGCTCTGATTGTTCGATACGTCTTTCTACTTTCCCTTCTATTAGATTCAATGTATCTGGTTTTATGTAGAGGTCCTTGATCTACTTGGAATTGAGCTTTTTACAGGAGATAAGAATGGATCAGTTTGCATTCCTCTATAGGCTGACCTCCAGTTGAACCAGCACCATTTGTTGAAAATGCTGTCTTTTTTTCCACTGGATGACTTTGGCTTCTCTGTCAAAGATCAGGTGACCATAGGTGTGTGGAGTTAGTTCTGGGTCTTCAAATTCAATGCTGTTGATCTACCTGGGTGTCTCTGTGCCAGTATCATGCTGTTTTTATCAGTATTGCTCTGTAGTACAGCTTGAGTTCAGGGATGGTGACTCCCCTAGAAGTTCTCTTATTGTTGAGAACTATCCTAGCTTTTTTGTTATTCCAGATGAATTGGAAAATTGATCTTTCTATCTCTGTGAAGAATTGAGTTCAAATTTTGATGGAGATTGTATTGAATCTGTACATTGCTTTTGCTTGACAGGAGCCTGGTCCTCTGAGAACAAATATAGATGTGGATGCTTACAGCTAACCATTAGACTAAGCAAGGGGACCTCAATGGAGGAGTTAGAGGAAGGACTGAAGGAGATAAATGGGTTTATAATCCCATAGGAAGAACAATAATATCAACCAATTAGAACCCAGATGTAGAGAGCCGCGGTGAGCGGTGATCGCCAGCAGATGGCGCTGACATCCGGTGCTCTCCCAAGTTTACAGGTGAATTTTGCATGTGCCTAGGGCCAGAGCGCGCCAAGTCACAGCCTATCCCGGGGCGTCTCATGAGGTAATGAGCAAACAGCCAATCAGAAATGAACATGCCGCTCCAGGGTATATTTAAGCAAGCCTTTTCAGGGCTTGGGTCGCCCTCTTGAAGACGTAATAAACGATTGCTGCAGAAGGATCCTATGTGTCTGCGTGTTCTTGCCGGCAGACTACTTGCTCGGACTACACCCAGAGAGCTCCCAGGGACTAAACCACCAATGAAAGAGTACACATGGAGGGGTCAATGGCTCCAGCTGCTCAGGATTGCCTTATCTGGCATCAAAGAAAGGGGAGGCCCTAGGTCCTGTGAAGACCTTGGGATGCCCCAATGTAGGGGGATGCTAGGGCAGTGAGGCAGGAGTGGGTTGAGGAACTCCCTCATAGACGCAGTGGGAATGGGGGATGGGATAGGAGATTTAAGGAGAGGAAACTGGGAAGGAGACAACATTTGAAATGTAAATAAATAAAATAACTAATAAAAAACTCAGGTGAAAGCGCATGGTGGCAGGGATGTAGAGAAAGAGGAACAATTGCTTGTGGGACTGCAAAATGGTACAACCACTCTGGAAATCAATCTGGAAGTTTCTCAGAAAACTGAAAATAGATCTACCTGAAGACCCAGTGATACCACTCTTGGGCATATACCTAAAGGTTGTTCCACCATACCACAGGGACACATGCTCTACTCTGTTCATAGTGGCCTAATTTATAATAGTCAGAAGCTGGAAGCAACCCAAATTTCCCACAAACAAAAAATGGATACCGAAAACGTGGTTTATTTGGACACTGGAATGCTATTCAGCTATTAAGAATGTGGACATCATGAGTTTTGCAGGCAAATGGATGGAACTAGAAAATATCCTGAGTGAGGTAACTGAGACCCAAAAGGGCTTGCATGGCATGTACCTATATTAATAAGTGGATATTAGCCAAAAAAGTACAGAATACCTAGGATACAATCCACAGAACTTAAAAAAGTTAACAAGCTGCAGGGCCCAAGTAAGGATGTTTCAACCCCACTTGGGAGGCAGAGGGAGGGAGGGACCTTGGTGGGACAGAGGAGGGGGGAAGAGAAACCTGATCAGGTATGAGGGTTGGGGAGACAGAAGAGAAGCCCTGAGGTCCAGGAGAATGAATGGAACCATTCTAGAAAGTACTGAGAGACCTGGAAGGTGAAAGACTCTCACAAAGGCCACAAAGGGAGAGACCTTGGATATAATGCCCAACAGTGGGGAGAGGGAACTCATAGAGTCCTCCAATAGAAAGATAAGGTATCAAGTGGAGGGATGCGGTTTCCATCCCACAGTCAAACCTCTGACCCAGAATTGTTCCTGTTTAAAGTTACTACAGGGACAAAAATGGAGAAGAGACTGAGGGAAAGGAGGTCCAGTGACTGTTCCAATTTGGGATCCATCTCAAGAGGAGGCTCCATGGCCTGACACTATTACTGATGCTATAGTATGCTTACAGACAGTAGCCTAGGCAGGCTGTCCTTTGAGAGGCCCGACAACCAGCTGACTGAGACAGATGCAGATACTTACACTCAACTAATGGACTAAAGTCGGAGACTCCTGTGGTTGAATTAAGGAAAGGCTGGAAAAAGCTGAGGAGGAGGGCAACCCCGAAGGAAGACCAGCAGTCTCAACTAATCTCGACCCTTGAGACCTCTCAGACACTGAACCACCAACCAGGCAGCATACAGAAGCTGGTCCAAGTTCCCCGACACTTATATAGCAGAAGACTGCCTGGTCTGTCCTCAATGGCAGGAGATGGCTCTAACCCTCAAGGGACTTGATACCCCAGGGAGTGGGGAGGCCCAGTAGGGGCAGCATCTGCTTGGAGACATGGGTGAGGAGGAATGGGTTCAGGAGCTATGGGAGAGTAACCAGGAAGCAGGACAATGGCTGGCGTGTAAAAAATAAAATAAATAATAATAATAAAAAGGACAGCTAGGGCTATACAGAGAAACTCTGTCTCATAATTTTAAAAAACTCATACATGAATACTATATTTACAAAATCTGCGAATTGAGAGAGAGACTGAGATAGAGAGACAGAGAGAGACAGAGAGAGAGAAAGAGAGAGAAACAAAGACAAGTGTGTGTGTGTGTGTGTGCGCGCGCGCGCGCGTGCATGTGTGTGTGTTTACATGGGAGGAGCTGTGGGGAGAGAGGGGTGTAGATTTTGGAAATACAGTATTCATGTATGAATTTTTTTTAAATTATGAGACAGAGTTTCTCTGTATAGCCCTAGCTGTCCTGGAACTCACTCTGTAGACCACCAGGCTGGCCCCAAACTCAGAAATCTGCTGCCTCTGTCTCCCAAGTGCTGGGATTAAGGCATGCGCCACTACTGCCTGACCATGGCTTCTGTTTTTATGTAATGAATTACACATCCTAATTTGCAGAGGTTGATCCAACTTTAGATCCTTTGGGGAAAAAAAGACTTTCATGGTTTGTGATGTTAATGTCTTCTTGAATTTGATTTACTCCTATACACTGTTGGTGGTGTAAAGTATTACAGGCACCTCAGAAATCACTATAGAGAGTTCCAAAAAACAAAGCCAGAAGAACTCCCCTCCAAACCAAATAAACAAACAACAACGAAACCCACCACTAAGTAGTTCTACGGCATAACCCAGTTTTAGTGCTCCTAGGGGTATACTGAAAAGGCTGTATTTCCTGTCACAGAGATATTTGCACATCTGTATTCGCTGCTGCTTTATTCACAACAGTTTGGAAATGAAATCAAATTAGATGTTCATCAGCTGTGGAACTCTTAAGTAAAATGGAGGTATGTACACACAAGGGACTATTACTCAGCTGAAAAAAATGTAATCATGAAACTTGGAGATAAATAGAACTGCAAGAATTATACTTAGAGAGGCACCTTGGCTCGGAAAGATGAATGATGCATGTTCTGTCTCTCATGTGTGGATCTTAACTTTGAATTTTTTGTATGTTTAACTTGGCACAAATGAGGAAGCCAGGAAATTAGAAGTAAGACATTGGGCATGGACCTATTAAGAGAGGGGATATAGTAAAACATAGGGAAATAAAAGAAGAAAGTAGGGTAATTAGGGGTGGGAATGTTTAGGCACGGAGGGGCAAGGGATGGAAAATGAGGGAGAGGGGGAAGGCTCAACCAAAATGAAGGATTATAAAAAAGATACATGGAAACTTAAAATCTTGGAATACAAATACAAAAAAATATAACTAGAGGGGACAGTAGAACCCAAGTTACATGAAAGATCCAGTGTTGGTAGATTCTCTGAGTTAGAGTTATAAGTGGGGAGGAGAAGAGAGGGAAAGAGAGCAGGTGTAGGCTGTAGTTTAACTAAAGGGATATACCAAGGAGGCTTAGAGAAATCGACTAGTATTTTATATTATATTTTTAAATTATTTTATTTTATATATTTATGATTTAATATATACTATATATGTAACTTATAGACTAGAATTGGTCTGCAAGCTAATTAAAATATAATATAAAAAGATACAAAACACAAAAAGCAAAAAGCTCCTAACCCCAAACATCCAGAACTCCTCAGAATCCAGCTGTCTCTGTGATCCTGTGATTCCAGGATCCTGGGATCCTGAGATTCTGGGTGTGTCAGAGCTCCTGGGAGTCAAGCTGCCTCTGGGGCCTTGAGATCCTGATGTGGCCAAGCTCCTGTGATCCTGTGATCCTGTGATGCTGTGATCCTGGATATGTTAGAGCCCCTGGCTGTGGAGCTTCCTATGGATGTTATGGGACTGGCTAAGGATTTTGTGCTGAAGATCTGCTCAGGGCACCTCTGATCCTATGATCCTGAAAATCCAAGACACAATGAGAATAAGAAACCTAAGGATAATAGGTATAGAAGAGAGTGAAGATTCCCAACTTAAAGGGCCAGTAAATATCTTTAACAAAATTATAGAAGAAAACTTCCCTAACCTAAAGAAAGAGATGCTCATCAACATACAAGAAGCCTACAGAACTGTAAATAGACTGGAAATAGAAAAGAAATTCCTCCCATCACATAATAATCAAAACACTAAATGCATTAAATAAAGAATATTAAAAGCAGTAAGGGAAAGAGGTCAAGTAACATATAAAGGCAGACCTATCAGAATTACACCAGACTTCTCATCAGAGACTATGAAAGCTAGAAGATCCTGGGCAGATGTCAAACAGACACTACAAGAACACAAATGCTAGACTAAGCTACTATATCCAGCAAAACTCTCAATTACCATAGATGGAGAAAACAAGATATTCCATGACAAAACCAAATTTACCATTTAATATCTTTCCAAAAATCCAGCTATACAAAGAATAATAGATGAAAAACACCAACACAAGGAGGGAAACTACACCCTAGAAAAAGCAAGAAAGTAATCTTTCAACAAACCCAAAAGAAGATAGCCACACAAATATAATTCCACCTTTAACAACAAAAATAACAGGAAGTAACAACCACTTTTCCTTAATATCTCTTAACATCAATGGATTCAATTTTCCAATAAAAAGACATAGACTAACAGACTGGATATGTAAACAGGACATAGCATTTTTCTGCATACAGGAATCACACCTTAGTGACAAAGACAGAGTAAAAGGTTGGAAAACAATTTTCCAAGCAAATGGTCCCAAGAAACAAGTTGGAGTAGCCATTCTAATCTCAAATAAAATCAAATTTCAACCAAAACTTACCAAAAAAGATAAGTAAGGACACTTCATACTGATCGAAGGAAAAAAGTCTACCAAGATGAACTCTCAATTCTGAACATCTATGCTCCAAATGCAAGGGCACCCACATTCATAAAAGAAACTTTACTAAAGCTCAAAGCACACATTGCACCCCACACAATGATAATGGAAGTCTTCAACGCCCCATTCTCAGCAATGGACAGATCATAGAAACAGAAACTAAACAGAGACACAGTGAGACTAACAGAAGTTATGAACCAAATCAATCTAACATAGTTATAGAACATTTCACCCTAGAGCAAAAGAATATACCTATTCTCAGCACCTCATGGTACCTTCTCCAAAACTGATCATAAAATCGGTCACAAAACAGGCCTCAATAGATAAAAGAAGATTGAAATAATTCCTTGCATCCTATTAGATCACCAAGGACTAAGACTGGTCTTCAATAACAAAAACAACAGAAAGCCCACATACATATGGAAGCTGAACAACGCTCTACTCAATGATAACTTGGTCAAGGGAAAAAATAAATAAAGAAATTACAGACTTTTTAGAATTTAATAAAAATGAAGACATATCATACCAAAACTTATGGGACACAATGAAAGCAGTGGTAAGAGGAAAACCCACAGCTCTAAGTGCTTCCAAAAAGGAGCTGAAGAGAGCTTAGACTATCAGCTTGACAGAACACCTGAAAGCCCTAGAACAAAAAGAAGCAAATCACCCAAGAGGAGTAGATAGCAGGAAATAATCAAACTCAGGGCTGAAATCAACCAAATAGAAACAAAAAGAACTATACAAAGAATCAACAAAACCAGGATCTGGTTCTTTAAGAAAATGAACAAGATTGATAAACCCTAGCCAGACTAACCAGAGGGTACAGAGACAGTATCCAAATTAATACAATCAGAGATGAAAAGGGAGACATAACAACCGAAACCATGGAAATTCAAAAAAACATCAGATCCTACTACAAAAGCTTATACTCAACAAAATTGGAAAATCTGGATGAAGTGGACAATTTTCTAGACAGATACCAGGAGCCAAAGTTAAAACAGGATCAGATAAATCACCTAAACTATCCATAACTACTAAAGAAACAGAAGCAGTCCTTAATAGTCTCCTGACCAAAAAAAGCCCAGGTCCAGAGGGGTTTAGGGGAGAACTCTATCAGACCTTCAAAGAAGATCTAATACCAATATTCTTCAAACTATTCCACAAAATAGAAACAGAAGGCACACTACCCAATTCATTCTATGAAGCCAAAGTTACACTGTGTATTTTCCCTTGGAGATGGGACAGTTTCTATCTAATCAGGAACCTGTCACAATTTCCTTTCATAGAGGGCTTCATAAGAGATTTTTTTTCTACTTCATCATATTTAATGTTCCAAATAGATTTTAAAAACTGGTTGAGTGCATATTACTTTTAGCTTCAGAAGATATCATATATATTTAAGAGGCATTTACTTATTATAAATTATTTTGATGACTTAAAATGTTAATACTGAGTTGTCTATTTTAAAATAAATTTCATTAGTTTAATAAAAAAGAAAAATAAATAAATGAATAAAATTGTCAATCACTTTTAAAAAGTTATATGGACTTTAGGTCTGGTTAATTCAGGTGTGTGAAGTTTTTACTTATTTGCTAAAGTTTTAAATGATAGAGTTTGGGAAATTAAAATGTAAGAAGGAGTGTGATAAGAATTTTTCAGATATGTGGACAATATTGTACCCAGAAGACACATGATAGCTAATGAAACTTTACATGCCTAGCACAGGAAACCTCCCCCAGAAGCACACAAAACAACATACTATTGTTGTTGCGCTTGGTCATCCAACCATGGCTAACTGGTTAGACTCTATTGCTGAAGATGCCACCAACTTTGGCTGCAGGTTATCTAAAAATAAATCTCAAATTATTATTGAAGGATATATACTAATTTCTGTTATGTTGTTGTTTTGTAGTATTTTCTTTTGATTATCCTCCGTTGAGCTGGCTTAGTGATCATAAATTCTCTTAATATGTTTTGTGGACAGTTGGTTTTCCAAGATAATGCCGCCATAACCAGGACTTTCACTATAATTTCTTCTGAAGTTAGCACACAATCCATCTTATGATTGCATTCAATAGTAAATGCTCATTGTAAGCTTTGCTTTAGGACTCTATAAAGAACACACATGAGATTAAGAATTGTGAGTGCTGTTGTGACTGACCATGGGAAAGAAACCTTAGTACTGTGCATTTACAAGTTTTTTAATTAGCAAATAGCTCCCACAGATTGCTCTCCTAAACACAAGAGGATTTATTACATCTTATGACCAGTTGATTTTAGAACTGTGAAGGTCATATGAGATATTGGATAGCTCACAGCAGCTTTTACGTTTCAGGGGATTTGACACCCTCTTTCAGCCTTCATGCGCACCCATACCCATGTGTACAGGGCTTTCATTCAAGTAAAAAAAGTGAAGCACATTCCAGTAAGCATTGATACTCTCCAAGCATGACTTACATATTTCAATTTTGAAACTTAGCACTTCTGCTCCTAAGGTACGTATAAAAGTGAATATTCATATATTATGCATTAAAAGTACTTTGGATTCTGTTCAGAGTCTATTTTGGGGAGTCAAAATGAAATGGCTTTGTGGTTAGCTCAATTTAAGCCAAGTTCTCAAATATCAGATAGGGGCTACTTAAAGCAAACAAAAAGTATTAAAGAAGCCATTGTATCTCTCAAAAACTATAGTGATGAATCAGCAGAAAAGAATTGTTTTGGGGAACAGAAATGCTGCTTTACAGATGAAGAAGAACAGACAGGGGTGAGGCGCAGCCGGGCTGGAGCTGGCCTGTGGTGGCCAGATGCTGATGCTGTAGTTGCGGGACAGGATGGACTCAGCGGCCACGAGCCCCATGGTGCTGGCAGGTATGCTGCTGCGCCAGCCATTGTAGCTGCTGATCGGCCATGACCATACATGCGCTTCAAGAGTACTTCAGTGTTCCGGCTCAGCACCATCGAGCAGGGGGTGGAGGAAATCCACGTGGTAAAGCCAGTGGGGGGGGGGGTGGCGAGATCCAGGGGGTGTGGCTGTTGACTGAGGTGGACCACTGGAAAACCAGAAGGAGAGCCTGGTGCTGGTCATCAATCAATCGCTGCTCATCTGCAAATATGACTTCATCAGCCTTCAGTGCCAGCAGGTGGTCAGGGTGGTGCTCAGTGCTGTGTACACCATCTCCTGTGGAGAATTCCGTTTTTCTCCGCAGTCACTCAACAAGTAGGTGCAATAGCGGACTACACATCAGGGCCCCAGCGGATTATGTAAGTGGTATTGTTCCACTCTCTTGTGAGGTAATGGTCTCATCTTCAAGGACCACTGGAAAGGACCTTAAAGTAGAGGCTGGTGATTTCAGGCTGGCCCAGTACCTCCTTGAAAGGGACGCTGGCACAGTCGGCCACTCTGCCTGCTCTAAAAACCATTTATTTAAATACCATGAAGATACATGGAAGCAGAGCCCACTGTCAAAAGCTATGTAGGGATTCTGGAAATTCTACCTCCAGTAGAAGAGAGACGCAGGGCATGTGCTCAGTGGTACTAAAAATTCAGTACATCACAAAACACCTAATAGCCAGTCTTCAGGGGCTAGTTGACATACTGTAAAAGAATTATTTGAATAGGGACTTCAGAAAGCTAATGGCTACAGACTTAAGCATCATTCAATAACGCTAATAACAAAGAGCCGTGGGGCTGGAGATATGGCTCGGCGGTTAAGAGCACTGACTGCTCTTCCAAAGGTCCTGAGTTCAAATCCCAGCAACCACATGGTGGCTCACAACCATCCGTAGTGAGATCTGATACCCTCTTCTGGTGTATCTTAAGACAGCTACAGTGTACTTACATATAATAATAAATAAATCAAAGAGAGAACAAACAGCCATAATTTGGCCAGGTTGGACAGTATGCCTATGTTTCATAGGCTATAGACAAGGCTCAGCATCACCAAGACATTAGCTTGTTACACTTTTAAGGTGTGTGAAGCTGTTAGTGGAGGCCATTGTTACACCAAACCACAGCTTCCCCAGCCATCCCTGATACTGGATGCAATGCTGTATTCCTGTGGTAAGCAAAGGCTTTCTCACCCTCCCTGATCTGGCAAGAAGGCTTTGGGATTCACATCCAATGGGACAAGCAGAGCCATCTTTCATTCATCAACAGATGGAACCCCTGGTCTGCAAACATGTCCTATGCCACTTTCATAGAACACCTGATGGCTGGCATGGGCAAGAAGACAGTGTCCCTGTGCCATGTAAGCAGAGCAAGTCCTGTGGCCCCAGCAGTGACTTCTTGTAGGCCCTCTCAAGTGTGAAGCCTGGAAGTGCAGCTTCTGACAGTGGGAAACTAGATGGTGCTGTTTAAGAACAGAGAGTCCTCATCCCGTTGCAGGATGCTGGATCTGGACTGGATTGTGTGGATGAGTGAGCATGGGAATAGTCCACAGTACTTGTAGGTCTTGGCAGGTGCTGCTAGTAGCACAGGTACTCTGGAAGAGGTGCCGAGGGAGTGCTGAACACTCTGGACAGTTATAGTAGGGCTGAGAAAGCCCTGTCACTTGGTGACACCATAGTCCTCATAAATCCCTCCATCTGTGATGTTACCCTTCAGTCAGCACACCAGTGCAGGCAGTTTGTGCTGTTAGAATGTCACATGCTTAGTGAGATGCCACTTCAGAGCATGTGTGCCCGTAAAAAAGATTTACTGCCTGTTACACTGGCAACACCTTGTCTCAGGCTGCTGAGTCTCTTGATTGGATCTTTAGAGATAGACTGGTAATCTCTAGATTGTACTTAAGGCAGGTCCCATCATGATGTTTGCACAGGATGAACCACCTGATGACACAGCTCATAGGACCCAACCTGTCATCAGTGATGTCATCAGTGTCTGGTGTTTGGAAGGATTTGAACTCGGAATTCTCATTTCCCCGTGGAGTACTATTGTCTTAGCTTGGGGTTAAGGCTCCATGTTTATTCTCTCTTTAAAGTTGGAAAGCTTCAGGGCTCTCCTAATACAAGCTGTCAAGAAAGCCCAGAAGGAAAGCCCAGTGGGCACTTCCAGGGCATTGCTGGTGCTGGAGTGCCCCTCCTTATCAAGACCTACGTGGGGCTGATGTCCTTCATTAATAACTAAGCCAAGTTGGACTACTCCATGACCAGGACCAAGATAGGTTTCTAGACAGCTGCATCCTGGGAAACTAAGGTGGTGGGAGATTCTGTGTGCCACCTCATGAGACGCACTGCTGGAGGGAACAAGGGCATTGTCCCGTTATGTGTCTGGTTAGAATAGTCAAGTGGATTATGTGTATTTAGTTGGATGTTGGACACCTTGGCAGCATCATATTACGAAGGCAGATTCGGTGCCACCTTACCACGGTGTTCCTTCTGTAACTCCATGTTTTCCCTCCAGCATGCCGAGTACAATGTACCTGCCCACTTGTGCTGTGTAGACTGTCAAATACAGCTGAGTGTAGTGATTGTCTTCTTGCACGTGCACATATATTAACTCTCCCTGTCAAGTGCTATATTTTAAAATTCAGTCCACTTTTTAAAAAAAGCTAAATACAATAGAAGCCAGCAGACAGGCTACCAAGAAAGACAGTTTTTCTGTCTGGCAACTCCTAGTGAACCTGCCTTTCTGTGAATATGTTTAACTTAGAATCACACTTTATAAATTAATCCAGGTTGTGTTAATACAGTAATTTTCCTAGGCCCAAAAGATTACTTTCATAACATAAGTAGCCCCTTCTGGAAGTCTTGGTGGAGAGTTTCTATCATCCTGTCTCTGTTTAAAAGGGACTGAATAGTTGTGTTTTAAAAGTGCATGCCTATAAAGAGACGAGCATCCTGGAGCTCACTGAGCACTGCTGAGCTTCAACATACCAGCCACATGCAGATTGCCGCTGTAGCTCTAACCTTGCAAGTGCATTGTAGATGCTAGCCTGTCACTTTATACCCTCTCACTTTAGTTAACCAGCACGGATGTGACCAGAATGCCATGTCCTGTCCAAGAGGAAAGGTGACCTCAGATTCACCTGTCTTCAGTCTGTGCTTTTGTTCTATAAAGACATTTAAAACCAAAAGACGAGAAGGAGGAGTAGGAGGAGGAGGAGGAGGAGGAGGAAGAGAAGGAAGAAAAGGAGGAGGAGGAGGAAGGGGAGGAGGAGGAGGAGGAGGAGGAGGAGGAGGAGGAGGAGGAGGAGGAAGAGGAGGAGGAGACAGGTAAATTCTCTCCCACTACATATACAGTGTGACCACCAAATTTGGAGAGTCATTCTACTTTTTAGTGAATCATTTCAATTCATATTTCAAATGTAAGGGAAAAACAAAGGAAGATCAGCATTCTCAGGACAAATTAGACCTTGAAGAAGATATGGTTGTTTGAATATGCTTAGGCCATAGAAAATGTCACTATTAGGAGGTGTGGCCTTGTTAGAGGAAGTGTGTCACTGTGGAGGTGAGGCTTTGACGTCTCCTAGTGCTTAATCTCTGCCTAGTGGGGAAGAGCATCTCCTTGTAGCTGTCTTTGGTTCAAGATGTCGAACTCTTGGCTCCTCCAGCACTAAGTCTGCCTGCACGATGCCCATGCTTCCCACCATGATTATAATGGACTGAAATTGTAAGCCGGCCCCAGTTAAATGTTTGCTTATAAGTGTTTTGGTCATGGAGTCTCTTCAAAGCAATAAAACCCTAACTCAGACAGAAGGAAAATCCAATTCTCCTGGCCCTGACATCCTGACAGACTGACAGACAGACCTGACTTAGGATCTCCTCTAGATTTTGGGACCAACCTTCCAGCCTTACCTGTGTGCCTGCAAAACATAGTATTACTAACTTTCTTTATTGTCCCGCTCAAGACATACAGGCCTTAGTCGGTGGTCACACTGGCAGACTTGTATCCAAATCAAAGAGTCAGCAGGAAGGACAGGAAGAGCTTACTAAAACTGAGCAAGCTGTGAGCAAAGACTAGAAGACAGGAGAAAAAGCATGTGTCTGTTCAGCAGATCATTGCAAGAGATAGTATTGGTAACAGAACAGGAGGAGCCCTAGTTCAGGCCTTAACAACAGCAGACCCAAAGCTCTGTATTACTAGGGTTGAAGAACTGACTTCTAATCTAGAATTTCCTGAACCACACACACAGGAGTGGCTTTTGTGGGAAAAAATTATTCCACATTCATCATGAAGTTGGGATGAGACAAATTAAGGATGAAACTCTTCACGTTGATGTTAGGGAAAGTTTTACCTTAATTTGTTAATTAGATCCAGTGAAAGGCAGAGGAGTTCGAATTCTCATGATTGATGGTGGAGAAACAATAACAAGAATATAGTTATTCTTCAGACTCTACAGAAGTTGCAACCAACTCAGACCCGATTCATCAGCTTTTTGATTACATCTGAGGTGTAAGCACAGGTTGAATTCCTTGCTGACTTCTCCTAAGCCAACATTCCTTTTCACTCTTTAGTTTGGAGTTGGGCAAAGTAGAGCCACTAGGTGGCAGTATGTCCCACCAATTACAACTGGTAAGTGAAAAATCATCTATTTAAAAGGCTATCCTGAGTACCTAGGATACACCTCACAGACCATATGAAACCAGGAAGAAAGAAGATCATACCAAAGTGTGGATGCTACGTCCTACTCAGTAGTGGGAAGGGAATAATATCTGGGAAGTGGAGGGAGAGAGGGACCTGGGAGGGAGAGAGGAGGAGGAGGGAAAAAGAGGGGGGCAGTTCAGATATGGGAGGAGATGGGGGAGAAGTACAGAGGATCAGGAATTTGAAAGTTGGTGTGTAGCAGTGGGGGAGGAGGATTTGGGGGTAGCCACTAGAAAGTCCCAGATGTCAGGGACCCAAGAGGTTCCCAGGACCCAACAGGGAGAACTTTAGCCGAAATACCCAACAAAGGGGAGATAGAACCTGTAGAGACCATATCCAGTGGACAGGCATGGCTCCCAGTGGAGGGATGGGGCCACCCACCTACCTGAAAAATACTAATCCAGAATTCCTCCTGTCACAAGGAAATGCAGGGACAAAGAGTGGAGCAGAATCTGTTCCACCTAGGGATCCATCCTCTCTGCTGATACCAAACCCAGACACTTGCTGATGCCAAGAACTGCTTATTAACAGGAGTCTGGTATAGCTGTCCCCTGAGAGGCTCTGCTAGAGCCAGACCAACACAAATTTAGATGTACACAGCCAAACATTGGACTGAGTGTGGGGACCCCAATGAGGAAGTTAGGGCAAGGACTGTAGGAGCTGAAGGGGTTTGCAACCTCATAGGAAGAACAACATTATCAACCAACCAGACTCCCCAAAGCTCCCAGGTACTAAACCCTCAACCAAAGAGTACATAGAGGGTTCCTGAAGTTCCAGCTGGATATGTAGTAGAGGACTGCCATATTTGCCATCACTGGGAAGGGGAGCCCCTTGGTCCTGTGGAGGCTCGATGACCCAGAATAGGTGAATGCTAGGCTGCTGAGGCAGAAGTGGGTGGGAGAGCACCCTCATAGAGGCAGGGGGATGGAGGAGGAGATAGGGGCTTTTGTAGGGGAAGCTGGGAAGGGGGATAACATTTGAAGTGCAAATAAATAAAATAACCAATAAAAACGGCTGTCCTCAAGTCAGCCATCGGCCTGCTGATTGTCATGCTACTTGCCACGGGATGGTGTGTGTGTGTGTGTGTGTGTGTGTGTGTGTGTATGTTTGTTTGTGTGATGCCCACAGACCTGCCTCCATGCCACAAGGACAGGCTGTAAACACTTAAAGGCCCTGTCAGCCTCCCCCCCCCCTCCCCGCCCTCACACACACAGAACACAGACAGCTGAGTGGCTGGCCAGCAGCGGGGGACCACTACAATGTGCAAGTGTGTGGTGGACATATGGGAGAGAAAGAGAAGTAGAACAGTCTGAGCCTTAAGCAGAGAGATGGCACTGGAGACCGAGGGTGTAGAGTAATACGCTGTTATGAGTGGCCATCCCACCACCTGAGGACATGGCGAAGTCCCAAACTCTGCTACCAATGAGGGCCATGCCTGCTATGCAATGACAGTGGTTGGTATTGATGTCTGTGGCTCACATTACAAGATCATGGGGACATCCCCAGTCTGGGAAGCTACCAGGGACCACATGGATGTCCAGGGACTTTACAAAACTTGTCCCACCCTTCACTGGCTGCAGTGCTCTGGAGAGCTGGCCCTAACTTTCACCAGCAGCAGTACTTGGGAGAGCTGGCCCTGCATTTTTCCTGGGCAGCTTAGTGGAGTTGGCCCTGTAGTTGAAGATGTAAGTGACCTGGCCTCAAGGACATGATTGTGGGAGACCTGATCCTGTCTTGTCTGCCATTGGGTGGGTGCAGAGGCGATGCCTGTCCATAGCCATTTCCAGCAGTCCAGTTGGGAAAGCTGGCCCAGGGTCATGAGAGTTGAAAAGCTGGTCCTGCCTCTTGCTGGCTGTAACACTTGGGAGAACAGGCTCTGCACTTGGCCTGGACAGCGCAGGAGACATGGCCCTGGGGGTGGGGGCACAGGCAAGCCAGCCCTAAGGGTGAGAGTGGATGGATGGGAGGTAGTGGGGAGAGAGGGAAATTGACCTGGTATTGGGTGAGGGAAAAGGACTGAAGCCCTGAGGGCCAGCAGTAATAATGGAAACAGGCCACTTTTGGAGGTCTGAAGTTCGGAGGACCCTCCAGAATGCAGATACCTGGGGATTGAGAGACTCTCAGGACTCAAAGGGAGGGACCTTGGATGAAATGCCCAACAATGTGGAGAGAGAACTAAAAAGCCTACCTCCAGCAGAAAGATAGAGTGTCAAGTGTAGAAGGGGGTTGCCAACCCACAGTCAAAACTTTGACCCATAATTATTCCTGTCTGAAAGAACTACAGGGATGGAAATGGAGAGGACCCTGAGGAAAAGAAGGTACTGTGACAGGCCCAAAGTAGGATCCAGCTCAAGGGGAGGTCCCAAGGCCAGACACTATTACTGAGGCTATAGATTGCTTACAAAAAGGGACTTATCATGACCACACGCTGGAAGACACAACAAACAGCTGAAAGATTCAGATATAGACATTTGCACCCAACCAATGAACAAAAGCTACTGACCTCTGTGGTTGAATTGGAGAAAGGCTGGAGGAGGCTGAGGAGGAGGACAACCCTTTAGGAGGACCAGCAATCTCAATTAACCTGGACCCCCAAGATCTCTTAAACACTGGACTTCTTATCGGGCAGCATACACCAGCTGATTTGAGGCCCCCAACACATATATAGCAGAGGACTGCCAGATCAGTTTTCAATCAGAGATGGTGCACCTAACCCTCAAGAGCCTGGAGGACCCAGGGAGTTTAGAGGTCAGGAGGGGTTGGGGGGTGGGGACATCCTCGTGGAGACAGGGAGGCAGGGAGGAGGTATGGGATGTGAAACTGTCAGAGGGTGGTCTAGGAGGGGATCTGGAGTGTAAAATAAATAAATAAATAAATAAATAAATAAATAAATAATAAAAGAAAGTGTCAGGCAGGGTTCTGACCAGGCCACAAAGAAGCTCTCAAGGGTAAGGGAGACCAGGTATTCCAGGATACAGTACAAGTCTGAGATGGAGCCTTTGTCACACAATATGATGTGTGGTCATGCTCAGAGTATGCATCTATGTCAATAAAGGGAGAAAAAGTTCCCATCTAGACTGTATATAAGGTGAGACAGATAGGGACCATATAGGGATTGTGTACTTAAGTGTTCCTGAGACCAACAATTGCCTCATTTTTTTTTTTCCTGGAAGAGCGACCTTAAAGGCAAGGACCACAGTTATGGTTTTGGACAGTATAGTTAACATAGCTGCAAATATGTTCTTCCGTAGGATGCAGATTGACATGTTGGGATGGTTAATGAAAAGAAAGGACCCGATGAAAGAGATGATGAGGGAGATGAGCAGGATATAACTGAGATCCAGCTTATTGGCCTTGGCTATTAGGATGTCTTGGGGCTTCATAGAGAGACCAAGAACAGCAGCTGTGAGAACAGTAAACTCAGGGTTGTGCCAGCCAAAGCCTTTCCAGGGAATCTTCATAAGCTATGAAAGTGACAGACATTTTTTTTTAAAAAAGATTTATTCATTTATTTTATATATATGAGTACTCTGTAGCTGTACAGATGGTTGTGAGCCTTCATGTGGTTGTTGGGAATTGAAATTTTTTTTTTTTTAGTACCCCTGCTCACTCTGGTCAACTCCGCTTGCTCAGTCCCTGTTCTCTCTGGCCCAATGATTTATTTATTATTATATATAAGTACACTGTAACTGTCTTCAGACGTGCCAGAAGAGGGCATTAGATTTCATTACTGGTGGTTGTTAGCCACCATGTGGTTTCTGGAATTTCAACTCTGGACTTCAGGAAGAGCAGTCAGTGCTCTTACCTGCTGAGCCATCTAGCTAGCCCCATGACAGACATTTTGTTTTTTTTGGTTTTTCGAGACAGGGTTTCTCTGTGAAACCCTGGCTGTTCTGGAACTCACTCTGTAGACCAGGCTGGCTTCAAACTCAGAAATCTGCCTGCCTCTGCCTTCCAAGTGCTGAGATTAAAGGCATGCACCACCATTGCCCGGCTTTATTAATTAATTAATTAATTAATTTATTCATGACAGACATTTTAATCAGTTATTTTTTATTAGATATTTTCTCTATTTATATGTCATAGTTCCCAGTTTCCCCTCAAAAAAAAAAAACCCCACAAAAAACCAAAAACCAAAAATCAAAAACCAAAAAACAACAAGAACAAACCCTTGTTTCTTCCCCCTCCCCCTACTTGCCACCCCACTCTCTCCCACTTACTGGCTCTGTCATTCCCCTACACTGGGGCACAGAACCTTCACAGGGCCAAGGGACTCTCCTCCCATTGATTACCGACTTGGCCATCCTCTACTATACACATGCTGCCAGAACAATCAGTCCCGCCATGTGTACCCCTTGGTTGGTGGTTTAGTACATGGGAGCTCTGAGGGTAGTAGTTAGTTCATATTGTTGTTTGTCCTAAGGGGCTGCAAACTCCTTCAGTCCTTTCTCTAGCTCCTTCATTTGGGGACCCTGTACTCAGTTCAATGGATGGCTGTGAGCCTCTACATCTGTATTAGTCAGGTACTGTCAGAGCTTCTCAGGAGACAGCTATATCAGGCTGGCTTGTCCTTCCTTCAGTCTCTGCTCCATAGTTAGTCTCTGCAACTCCTTCTGTGGGTATTTTCTTCCCCCTTTTAAGAAGGAATGAAATGTCCACATTTTGGTCTTCCTTCTTCTTGAGTTTCTTGTGGTTTGTGTATTGTAATTTGAGTATTCCGAACTTCTGGGCTGATAACCACTTATCAGAGAGTGTATATGATTTGTGTTCTTTTGTGATTGGGTTACCTCACTCAGGATGATATTCTCCAGATCCATCCATTTCCCTAAGAATTTCATAAATTTATTGTTTTTAATAGCTGAGCAGTACTCCATTGTGTAGATGTACCACAATTTCTGTATCCATTCCTCTGTTGAGGGACATCTAGGTTGTTTCCAGTTTCTGGCTATTATAAATAAGGCTGCTATGAACATGATGGAGCATGTGTCCTTATTACATGTTGGAGCATCTTCTGGGTATATACCCAGGAGTGGTATAGCTGGGTCCTCTGGTAGAACTATGTCCAATTTCTGGAGGAACCTCCACACTGATTTCCAGAGTGGTTGTATCAGTTTGTGTTCCTCTTTCTCCACAACTTCTCCAGCATCTACTGTCACCTGAGTTTTTTATCCTAGCCAATCTGACTGGTGTGAGGTGGAATCTCAGAGTTGTTTTGATTTGCATTTCCCTGATGACTAAGGATGTTGAACATTTCTTTAGGTGCTTCTCAGCCATTCAGTATTCATCAGTTGAGAATTCTTTGTTTAGCTCTGTACCCCATTTTTAAATAGGGTTATTTGGTTCTCTGGAGTCAAACTTCTTGAGTTCTTTGTATACATTGGATATTAGCCCTCTATCAGATATAGGATTGGTAAAGATCTTTTCCCAATTTGTTGGTTGCCATTTTGTCCTATTGATAGTGTCTTTGCCTTACAGAAGCTTTGCAACTTTATGAGGTCCCATTTGTCAATTCTTGGTCTTTGAGCATAAGCTTTTGGCATCCTCTTCAGGAAAATTTCCCCTGTGCCTATTTGATCGAGGTGCTTCCCGACTTTTTTTTCCATAAATACATAGATACAATAAACCTTCCCTATTCACTTAAAGGAAGCACTTCATAGCTCATTTCATCCAATTGCAAATATCATTGTCTTGTGCTTTGGGGTCATTATTCAGTAAAATTGGGGTGATTTGGAACACCAAATAACCATGAAACCATCAAGCAGCTAACAGGTTGGGTGCATGCAACACATATGTGCTGGGTGTGTAGAGGTGAAAGACCCTTGTAGGGAGACCCTCACTCAAGTCTTGGGAGAACGGGCACCCAAGGAAACACGAGAGATCATCTTGATGTAAACACATGAGGTAGTTTTAATATCGGAGCTCCAGGTGGACCCATATCTCACACAGGAGACAGAGGGATCGACCCTGAGGCTCAGGGATTAGGGGTTTTTATAGGAAGGAGGTCTAGGGGAACAAAGGAATCAGCATAGCCTGTACATGATTGGCTAATTCAAATCCAGCTGGAATATGTGCAGATCAGAGCATAGGGAAATTCCTAAGGGTGGTATTGAGGCAGCAGGGCATCTGGCTGGCCTCCAACCATACCTAAGAGAACCAGATGGCTCATCATCCAGAGCCTGCCAGGACATGTCCCTGCATGCCTAGATATATTTTTCTCTATGTTTATAGTTTTAGGTCTTCTTGACCTGCTAGTTCTTGGGGTAACTAGCAGCCTGCTTGCTCATTCCCAGGCCTATGTAGGCAAGCTTGTGCTGGATTTTCAGACTTATAATTCTTCTACCTGGCCAGCACAGGTCCCAGGCTTTAGTTATTCCCTTTCAGGGGCAGCAGAACATAGTGAGATTCCATCATGCTGCCTGCCCCAATTTACTTCATCTTTGCTGGAGCTGTCTATATAGTGTAGGACTACTGTAATCTGTCTTCATTCCTTCACTTTGCTGAGAGCAGACTAGAGGTGCTTGGAAGTTAAAGGCGCCTCATTCATGTGAATACATACACACTTGTGGACAAAAAAA
>JADRCD010182285.1:0-20862 GCA_019843815.1 Montemys delectorum
AGGCTCCATTTGAGAACTGTTTGGGAAGCATTAGGAGGTGTGGCCCTGTTTGAGCAGGTGTGTTGTTGAGAGTGGGCTTTAAGGTTTCAAAAGCACTGGGCAGGCAGTGATTCTCCCTCTGCCTGATGCCTACAGATGAGGATGCAAAGCTCTTTGCTACTTCTCCAACACTATGCCTGCCCATATGCTGCCATGCTCTCTGTCATAATAATCATAGACTAACCCTCTGAAACCATAAGCAAGTCCCCAATTAAGTGCTAACCTCAGTCCTTCCAAGGCTGAATAATATTCCATTAGATATGCATGACATGTTTTATCAACCCATGGACCTTGATACCTTTTGGCTTTTGTTTAGCATTTTCCTATAAGCATCCAGGTGCAAAATATCACAGCAACAAAATCCAGACGAGAACCATGTATTTGCAAGTAAATGTGTACATGTGAGAGTACATGGTCATGTAGCTACACATATGGGTGCGGTGCATGTCCATGTGTTTTTATGTGTGTAGTGACCAGAGGTTTTCACTTGAGAGCTGTTTGTCTCGGTTTTTTATTTTTATTCACTTATTTTTATTTTTTTACTTTTCCTTTGTTTGTTTACTTGAGACATGTTTTTTTGTTTTTGTTTTTGTTTTTTTGTTCGTTTTGGTTTTTTTTTTCTTTCTTTCTTTCTTTTTTTTTTTTTTTTTTTTGAGACAGGGTTTCTCTGTATAGCCCTGTCTTGGAACTTACTCTGTAGACCAGGCTGGCCTCAAACTCAGAAATCTGCCTACCTCTGCCTCCCAAGTGCTGGGATTAAAGGCATGTGGCATCACACTGAGTCATAAAAATAGGTCTAAGATGCTGGGCGATGGTGGTGCACACCTTTAATCCCAGCACTAGGGAGGCAAAGGCAGGTGGATTTCTGAGTTCGAGGCCAGCTTGGTCTACAAAGTGAGTTCCATGACAGCCAGGGCTACACAGAGAAACCCTGTTTTGGGAAAAAAAAAAAAAAAAAAAAGGTCCAAGACAACCTCAATGGCTTTCTTTTCTTCCTTTTGTTCTTCCTCCCTCTTTTCTTCCTTCTCTTCCTTCTCCTCCTCCTCTTCCTCTTTTTCTTCTTTTTCGGATAATGTTGGAGACTGAACCTAGGGATTTACACAGGCTTGGTAAGTGCTCTGTCACTGACTTATAGTCCTGGCCCTCATCTTATTTTTTGAGATAGGGTCTCTCAGTAGCCTGGTACTCTCAAAATTGGCTAAACTAGCTGCCCAGTGAGTTCCAGGGATCCCTATGTCTGCACCTCCCAGGCCATGACAGGCATGTACCACCACACCCAGCTCTTTTTACATGAGTTCTAGGAATCAAACTCAGTGCCTAGCACTTGTAAGGCAGGCATTTTCCCAACTGAGCTTTCTTTCCAGCTCCAAATACACATTTTAATAACAATAGAAATTAGGCTCTCAGGAAAACTCCCATGATTTCTAATTCTTGGCAACAAAATCTGCCTCTAGGAGGTACCTCTAGAAAACTTTAAAAAAAGGAGGTGGGCAAGATGACTCAGTGGGCAATCAAACTCAACAATCTAAGTTTAATCCCTAGGCCTCACATGGTAGAAGGAGAGAATCAATTTCCAAACGTCATCCTCTGACCTACACACACACACAAACACACACACACACAATCACACAGGATAGATAGATAGATAGATAGATAGATAGATAGATAGATAGATAGATTTAGAAAACAGCAACATCAAACCCTAGTCCATCGGCCTGAGTCAGTCCTCAGAAACCATTGACTCCAAAGTCCTCACTGGATATTTTCCACTTGCTTTGTTTTATGACAGTGTCTTACTGTCTCACTTATATCACCCAGGCTGGCCTAGAACTCACCATGTAGTCGAGACTGGTCTTGAACTTGCCATCTTCCTATCTCAGCCTCACAAGAGTGAAAATTACAATTATGCCTCATTGCATCCTGCCAAAACCCTAACTTTATTAATGAGGAAACTGTGTTGAATCCACACTCCGTTTATGAGAAAGCCAGTTCTTTTGGCCTGCCTTGAAAGTTGGGTACAGCTGCTTAACTTATCCTCTTGATGATTAAAAAAATTAATAATAAAGTAAAACAAATTTAGGGAGAGAATTATAGGGAACAGTTTTTGCTGGGTCAAGAGCAGTTTGCTTCATGTTTGAATGGACTGGCAAATGGCAAGAGGCACTACACAGATACATTAAATCCAAAGTAATAAGTAATATAAAGCATACAAAGTGTAGCTGATTAAGTCATAATTTCAGCCACAGTCTATCAGGGATGTCCTCTATACAAAGAGAAAGCAGAAGCTCCATCCAACAAACAGCTATCTGGGATTCTGGCTTGGAAAACTGTTAGTTTTTTTTTTTTGTTTGTTTGTTTTTGAGACAGGGTTTCTCTGTATAGCCCTGGCTGTCCTGGAACTCACTCTGTAGACTAGGCTGGCCTCGAAATCAGAAATCTGCCTGCCTCTGCCTCCGAAGTGCTGGGATTAAAGGCATTCGCCACCACCGCCCAGCTGGAAAACTGTTAGGAAGGCTGCAGTACACATAGTAGGCAGTGATTATTTTTTCTGCCTATCCAATAACATCATAGAAGCCTGGTGATCATATTTCCCTGTACCTTTGCAGTTAAGACTAATTTTGCTTGCCTTCCTTGTAGCTAGGGACCATTTCTCTGCCTCCTTTGCAGCTAGGGACCATTTCTCTGCCTCCCTTGCAGCTAGGGACCATTTCTCTGCCTCCCTTGCAGCTAGGAATCATTTCTCTGCCTCCCTTGCAGCTAGGAATCATCTTTCCTACCTCCCTCACAGCTCAAATCTTGCTATGCAGCAACCCAAAGCTAAGAGAAAGAAAAGTGAGTGCCAGGCATGTCTAGGTTGAAAGAGGTTGGCTAGGACTCCATCCAATGCCTAGAGAGAAAGAATTAACCAGTCTGCCATTTGCTTCAGCGGCAGTGGCTTTGTTGAACTAATTATTATGTGCTTTGAGATCTACTTCTTTCTGAGTAGACTCTGAGCCAGATTCTCCAGCTCTTTTTGAGATTTATATTACCCAGTACTCTTTAACACATTCTTTTTCAGCTCAAACCAGTTAAAATTAGTTCTGTGGTTACAACTAAGAATTTAGACTGATTCACCAGACTACTTGATGTCGGTTAGTCTTGAGTTCAGCTGTGAAGATTTGGAACACCCTCCACCCCCATCCCTGCCAAATAAGACTGTCTTAAATAAGAAAGTTTATCCTTTTATCACAAAAAAGCCTGGATGAGCGGTTTTGGGTAGGCTGGCAGCACAAAGACCTTAGGTGTTCTGAATCTTTCTAGATGCCTGTTCTGTCATCCCTCAAGTGTGTCACTCTCCCCAGGGTCCAAGATGACAACTTTAACTTCAGTTATCATGTATACACTTCAAGAGTAGTCTTGATTTATTTTGTCATAAATGTATCAGTCTGTGGTGGCACACATTTATAATACCAGCTCTTGGGAAGCAAGCTAAGGCAGGAAGATTGAAAGTGTGAGGCCAACTTCTAGATAGTGAGATGGTAAAATTATCATCCATTTTTTTTGAGTGAAGAATTCACTCTAGTCCAGACTGATATAAAATTTGTAGCAATATTCCTGCTTCAGTTGGAATTACAGATGCTTGGCCTGAAGACTGTTCTGTTTCAGTCTCTCGAGTGCTGGCACTTATAAGTATGAGCCATTTTGTGTAACTGACAGCTATCTTTCTGTATGTGCGTTGCTGTGCATGTGTGCACATGCCTATGCTTGAGCATGTAAAAACCAAAGGTCAAAGTTAGCTGTCTTCCATAATTACCCTCTACCTTTGTTTTACTTTAGAGATTTATTTCATGGAGCTGGAGAGATGGCTCAGCAGTCAGCTAAGAACACTGACTGGTCTTCTAGAGAACCTGGGTTCAATCCCCAGCATCCATGTAGTGGCTTATAGCCATTTGAAACTCCAGGCCCAGAGGATCTGATCCCCAGGGGATGTGGCCCCTAAGAGCACGGCACACATGTGGTCTACAGACATGTGCAGGCAAAACACCCACTCAGATAAAATAATAGGATCATACTTAAAATGAGATTTATTTTATTATTATTTTAATTATGTAGGCTTGTATATGTTTATGTCCCAGCAGATCAGAAGAAGACATCACTCTGTAGACCACGCTGGCCTCGAACTCAGGAATCTGCCTGCCTCTGCCTCCCAAGTGCTGGGATTAAAGGCGTGCACCACCACCACCCAGCTATATTCTTATATTTGGAAGGTTAGTCACTAGTGAGTGGCACTATTTGAAATGATTAGAAGGATTAGGAGATGTGACCATGTTCAAGGAAGTGTGTCACTGGGAGTGGGCTTTGAGGTTTCAAAAGCTCATGTCAATCCCAAAGTGTCTGTCTGTGTGTATGTGTGTCTGTCGTCTGTCTGTGTGTCTCTGTGTGTATTGTGTATGTCTCTCTCTCTCTCTCTCTCTCTCTCTCTCTCTCTTTCTCTCTCTGTCTATGGATCAAGACGTAGCTCTTAGCTATTGCTCCAGCGCCTTCCTACATGCCAGCATGCTTCACGCCATGATAATAATGGACTCAGTCTCTGAAACTGTAAACAAGTTCCCAAATAATGCTTTCTCTTATAAAAGTTGCCTTAATTATGATGTCTCTTCAAGACAGGCTTTCCCTGTGTCGCCCTCATTGTCCTGGAACTTGCTTTGTTGAGCAGGCTGGCCTTGAACTTAGATATCTGCCTGTCTCTTGAGTGCTGAGATTAACAGTGAGCTTAACATTAACAGTGTGCTACCGTGACTAGTCAAATCTTTTCTTTCTTCAATCGCCCTTCTCAGGTATTTTGTCACAGCAATGAATAAATTGACTAATAGACTCATTTAACTCAGACCAAAGATTTTGACATCCTAGACCCTGGCTGGAGTATAGAGCCCCAGACATTTACAAAAGTCAAGTCAAAGACATTACTAATAGAGTGAATTGAAGTAATGAAGACATCACTAACTGAAGGCTGCTGTCCTGGTTTCCAGTATGGACAAATTATTCATAAGCTCAAAGCTAAATGGACTGTTAAAGGGTGGGGCATTGTTGGAAGAAGTAAGTCGTTAGATAGAAATGCCTTTAAAAGATCCCCACTTCCTTCCATCCTTCTTTTCTTGAGACTGGATCTCATATATCCCAGGATAGCCTCAAATTTGTCATGTAGCCAAGGATAACCTTGAACTTTTGATATTCCTATCTTTGCATCTAAGTTCTGGGGTTATAGATGTGAACTGACACTCTACTTCTGGTTTAGGCAGTGCTGAGGATTGAACTCAGGTCCTAATCCTCTTAGATCATAGCTGCCTCCCTCTTTCAAAGAAACCAGGCCTGTCCCCATACTACCACCCCTTAGTCTTTCCATCCCCAGACAGAGCTGATAAGCAAGTGTGCTGTAAGCTTGTGGCTGTGCAGTGTTCTCCACTGCCCAATAACTTTGTATTGTCAGCCTCTGCCTGACCTCTACTATGTAGACAAGGTCACACATTCACATACATACTGCTCCCTTCTCAAAGACAGACAAATAAACAAACAACAGTAAAAACAAAACAAAAACTCTATAAGAGTCACAAACAACCCTCCCTCGTTCTTTGGGACTAGAGGCTTTTTTTTTTCAAGACCCCACCATGGCCTGAAAATAAGGCTTAATAATTGAAAGCACTGGCTGCATTTCCAGAGGACCCAGAGTCAACACTCAGCTCAGGTGACAGCTCACAACTGTCTGTAATTCTTGATCCAAGGGATCTGATACCTTCACACAGACATCCATGCTGTCAAAACACCAATGTACATACAAAAAAAATAAAAATAAGGGCTGGCGGTATATCTCAGGGGGTAAGAGCACTGACTGCTCTTCCAGAGGTCCTGAGTTCAAATCCCAGCAACCACATGATGGCTCACAACCATCTGTACAGCTACAGTGTACTCACATACATAAACTAAATAAATAAATCTTTAAAAAAAAATAAATGAAAATTTTAGAAAGTGACCCTACCACTTTGCCTACAGTATATTATAACTTTCCTAATATTGTGGGAACCCATGGGTCTGTCTCTTCCTTTTGGGGACCCCCATAGCATTATCTATGACACACTGCCTAATCTTTTGGCTCTGAAAGAAATTGAAGACTCCAGTTAAGACTCTATGATGGTTGTGCCTTCTAATGAAGCCCCTCCTTGGACCTAAAAGCTTGCTCTCCCACTTGAGGACCTCATTATCATGGCTGCCTATGGCCATGATTCTATACTAATAACTCTCTATGATAATTAGTTTTAATTGTCAACTTGACATAATATAAAATTACCTGAGAAGAGATTCTAAATGACAGATTAGTGTGTGTGTGTGTGTATTATCTTGATTATGTTGATATGAGAAGACCTGCTGACTGTGGGGGGTTCTATTCCCGCGAGGGGGATCCCAGACCATTTGATAGTGCAAAGAGTGATCTGAACTCTAACATAAATATGCTTATTCACTGATCTCTGCTCTTGACTGTACAATATAACATGACCAGCTGATTCAGGTTCTGTTGTGAGCTAATTCCACCGGAGAACACATGGACTTTTTAGACAGGGTTTCTCTATAGCTTTGGCTTAGAATTTGCTTTGTAGACCCAGCAGGCCTCAACTGCACAGAGATCTGCCTGTCCCTGCCTCCCTAGTGCTGGGATTAAAAGTGTGTGCCACCATCACCTGGCTGACAAGGACACTCTTTAAGTTAAATAGAAAGTCTGTATGGCTGGCCAGCAGTTGCATGGGGAACTTGCAGCCCCAAGCTACATTGTTCTTTGACTTTTATGGACAAAAACCACATCATGGTGGACATGCTTCAGTTATCAAGAATGATTAGTGAGGAGTGAAAACAGAAGGCAAAAGCAAGTACATTAGGGACTATTCTGAACCCTGGAACTACAGACTAGGTCTTTGTTCCTATTTTGGCAGGCACTGGGGCCTAGGTGCTAGACACTAAGGTTGTAGTGGGGTCTCTAAGATGGCTTCAGTTATGCTAAGGCCTTGGCCTTGAGGTTGTAACCCAGAATGGTGAACTTAAAACCCTTTCTCCCTTAAGTTGCTTTTGTCGAGTGTTTTATCTTACCTCAGCAGTGGGGAACAAAACCAAGACAAATCCTTCTTCTACTATGTTCCAGCCGGGAGGAAGGACGGAGGGAGATAGAGTCCTGGGGTAGGGAGCTGAGTCCCCACATAAGGGCTGATGGAGGGGCTGGACCAGGCCAAGTGAGGGAGCTGGTCAAGACTTTGGTGCAGTTCCCCTTCTTTCTTCTGATGTGGAAGGTGGTGAAGAGGCCAACCCCGAAAGAACAGGGGCATGTTGCATGGGACCCTGGACACTTTAAAAAATTTTATTAATTTAACTCTGTGTGTGTGTGTGTGTGTGTGTGTGTGTGTGTGTGAAGATCAGAGGACAATTCAGTCCTCTATCTATCATGTGGGTCCCAGAGATCAAACTCTTGCTTGGCAGCAAATGCAGCAAATGCCTGTATCTGATGAGCCATAGATTCTTCTTTTTTTTTTTAAAAAAAAAAAAAAAAAAAAGCCGGGTGGTGGTGGCGCACGCCTTTATTCCCAGCACTTGGGAGGCAGAGGCAGGAGAATTTCTGGGTTTGAGGCCAGCCTGGTCTACAGAGTGAGTTCCAGGACAGCCAGAGCTACACAGAGAAACCCTGTCTCAAAAATAAATAAATACATACATACATACATTTTATGATTATTTATTTTTTATTTATGTGTATTTGTGTGTGTCTTTCTGAGTTTATGTGTACCACATGTACACAGAGGCCACCAGAAGTTTTTAAGCCTGGTATCTTGAGTTTCATCTCCAGGATCCACATGGTCGAAGGAGAGAACCAACTCCACTGAATGTTCTCTGATCTCCACAGGTGTGCTATAGCATTGACATGGACATACCCACTTACATACATACATGCATGCATACATACTACATATATGCATATATACACACTACATATATACACACATATACATGCATGCTTGGATACACATTACATACATGATACATACATGCATATATACACATACATATTATGTACACACATAATATATACATATACGCATATGTACATATACACTATATATGCTTGTATACATACTACATACATATGTTCATACATACATGCTTGCATACACACTACATATGTACATAATACATGCATATACACATATATATGTATATACATGTGAAATCAATCCAATCACTTGCTGGGAAGACAAAGAGACCCAGAGGGACAGTGTGATGGCTATTTTCTTAGTGCCGACCTGGCTACATCTGGAATTAACTAAAACCCAAGCAGCTGCGTACACCTGTGAGGAATTTCTCTTGACTGAATTATTTGAAGTGGGAAGATATCTGGATCCTTTGAGGTGGGAAGATCTACCTTAAATCTGGGCCATACCTTCTGGTGGCAGCCTACAAAAAGGACATAGAGGAAGGAAGTATTTGCTCGTTGCCTGCTTGCTCTTACTCTCGCTGGGACATCATCCCTTCACTGGTGTTAGGGCCGACTTTGTTGAGATTCAGGTGTATATTGAGGGCCAGCTGAGACATCCAGCCTTGTGGACTGAACAACTACTGGACTTTCTTGGACTTTCTTTTGGTAGACAGCCATTGTTCGAATAGCTGGGCATGTCCTGCAAGCCGTTTTAATAAATCCCATATATAACCTACATATATACATTCACACACACACACAGACACACACACACACACACACACACGCCCATAATCCCAGCACTCAAGAGTGTTGGAGACAAGAGAATCTTAAATTCAAGGTCATCAGCTGTGTGTGTGTGTGTGTGTGTGTGTGTGTGTGTGTGTGTGTGTATGTGGGTATGTGTGTGTGTGTGTGTGTGTGTGTGTGTAGAAATATATATGGGATTTATTTTATATATATATATGTACATATTCATTTTATCAGTTCTGTTTCTTGTGAGAACCCTGACTAATACAGAGTTGGGTAAGAGAGGGTTATGTTGTCAGGTGACTATGATCAAAATACATTATGTACATATGGAAAACTATCAGATAATAAGCAGAAATATCAAATATATAAAAGAAGGAAAGAAAGAAAAGAAATCCAAATAGGATTAGAGAGGTTTGGCACACCCAGTCCCCAGAGAAGTGGCCAGAGTCTGGGATCATGCTGTTTGGTGTAGGCTACACAGCCTACACTCCAGACAGGGAAGGAGGGGTGCCTCTCAAAGACACAAGCTCATGAGTGAGTGCCAGGGACTGGAGGAGGAAGAAGTGGGGACTGGCTGCCAATAGACTCACAAAGTCTGATGATGAAAATGTTTTTGAAAGTACTTGGGTGTGGTACACAGTATTTAAACTATATTAATACTACATTGCTTTCTCTCTCTCTCTCTCTCTCTCTCTCTCTCTCTCTCTCTCTCTCTCTTTCTCTCTCTCTCTCTCTCTCCCCCCAGAGTCTCATGTACTTCAGTCTGGCCTCCCTGTGTAGCTGGTGACATTAAACTTAAAACCTTCTGAGTGCTGGGATAATAGGCATACACAGCCACACCCAGTTTATGCCATGCTGGGAATGGAACACAGGGATTCATGAATGCTAGGCAAACATCTACCAACTGAGCTACATCCTCAACCCCTGTTTGCTGTTTTTGTTTTTTGTTTGAGACAGTATCTGGGAATATTCTCCACCTAGGCTAGTATCAAACTCTTAGATTCAAGTGATCCTCCTGCCTTAGCCTCCCAAGTAATGGGGACTACAGGTGTGTATCACTGTACCCAGCAGAATTTTAGGTATAAAATAGCTAATTTTATGTGAGGATATTTCTACCATTAAAAAAAAAAAAAAAGGGAAGAAAGAACCAAGGATTGTAGATGTAGTATTTACCTAGAATCCACTCAGTTAGAGACTGGGGTGTGGCTCAGTGGTAGAGCCCCTGCCTAGAATACCCCAGTGAGGAACTAGGTGCATAACTCAGTGTGTGATAGCTACTCTTGGTTGTCAACTTGACTACATATAGAATCAACTAAAACCCAAAAATGGAGGGCACATATGTGAGAGATTTTTGCTTAATTTTTTAAAACTGATTTATTTATTTATTTATTTAATCTATCTATCTATCTATTTATTATATGTAAGTACACTGTAGCTGTCTTCAGACACCCCAGAAGAGGGCATCAGATCTCATCATTATGGATGGTTGTGAGCCACCATGTGGTTGCTGGGATTTGAACTCAGGACCTTCGCCACTGAGTGCTCTTAACCACTGAGGCATCTCTCCAGCCCCCAATATTTGCTTTATCTGAAGTAGAGGAAGATCTACTTTTAATCCAGAACATTTGAGCTGGGAAAACCTACCTCTTATCTGTGCCACATTTTCTCGAAGCCTCCTCTAAGAACGTGGAGAAAGAAAACTTTTGCTCTGTGCCTGCTTGCTTGCACATCACTAGCAAGTCCATTCCTTCACTGACATTACAGCCTGCTTCTTTGGGATTCCAGCGAATCCTGAAGACCAGGGGAGACATCCAGCCGTGTGGACTGAGAAACTACTGAATTTTTGGACTTTGCATTCGTAGCCAGACATTGCTGGGTGAGCTGGATCCCAGCCTGTAAGCTACTCTAACAAATCTCCCTTCTAGTCCCTGGTGGTTATACTTTTTGGCAGCACTGACAGCCACACCCCCTCTCTCTGTGGAATCACCATGATGGCTGAGACCCTGTACACATAGCCTGCAAGCTGAACAGCCTTTGCAGCCTTCGTCACTGAGCCCAACCGTGGGACTCGGGCCCGCAGGCTCTCCACACCACCCCACTTCCACTTTGGCCAAACCAACCTCACGCCCAAATTTCTCCAAAACTTTCCTGCCAGCAAGGTATTAACATTTGAGGGTGACTACAGATCCTGTGTGTTTGAGAGCAATGCCGTTGCCTGTTACTTAGGCAACAAGGAAATGTTGGGTAGAATACCAGAGGCAGCTGAGCTTTGCTGACAGTGACATCGTTCCTCCAGCCAGCACCTGGGTGCCTCCACCCCCACCGTACCCAACCCTGCTGGCCTTGGGCCTTATGCAGCACAACAGACAGGCCACTGAAAATGCTAATGAGGTGAGGTGAATCCTGGGGCTGCTGGACACTCACTGAATTTTCTGGTGGGTGAATGAGTGACACTCTCTGACTTCACAGTTGTCTGCACCCTGTTGTGGCTCTAGAAACTGGTTTTAGAGTCTTCTTTTAACCAGGCCTTTCTCACTACAAAAGCATGGTTCCTTGCCTGCATTAACCAGCCCCAGTTCAGGGCAGTCTTGGGGGAGGAGAAGCTGTATGAGAAGATGGCCCAGTTTGAGGCTAAGAAGTTTGCAGAGAGCCAGCCTAAAAGGATACTCCAAGATATCCTAAGGGCTTACCGGAAAAGAAATAGGAGTTCCAGCCTGAGTGGAAAGAGGAAAAGAAAAAGATGATTTTCCATAGCACATGAGTAGTAAATAGGCAAGTGTGAGCAGGCACTGGCAGCAGTGCCTGGGGCCAGCGACCTCTCCACTCACCTGCCCAAGAGTACCTTTGTGTTGGGTGAGTTTAAGCGTAAGACTCCAGTGGACAACACTTCTCTGTGGCACTGCCATATTTTGTGGAGCACTTTGATAATGATGGCTGGTCCCTGTGATGTAGACATAAATTTTTCTCAGTCTGCTTGAAGAAGGGTTCAACCTCCCCTCCAGCCCACCACCCACCAGAGGTAGCAGAAAAGAAAGGTTATTAGGATATGGGAGAAATGGACCTGTTTAGAAATAGTTCTTTGGGGAGATTCCAATCTTTGTTGTTCTCAGTCCAGTCCACTAGCAAACACCAAATGTGAATCAGCAGCTGCAGACCAGTCCACTCAGCAGACACCACACACAAATCAGCAACGGCAGTTTGATCCAGAAGAAACCACCAGGCTCACCAACCAGCCTGAGTCTGCTGAAGTGGTAAGAAGCTGCAGGAACCTCATGAGAAGTTCTTTGGCAAGTTTCTCTCTATGAAGTCACCACAAGCCGAGCTCAGCAATACAATGTAAGGCGAACCAATACATGCATGTCGTCAGCAAAGAGTAGAGATAGAGATAGACCAAAACAATCCTCAAGCTCCCATATTCTGTGGGGTCATATCTATATTCCTTCTAAACACCACACACCCTTTTATACGTCTGCTATAGCAAAGCATCCTTTTACCTGTGTCTGCTGTCCTTTCATCTGTCTGCCCCAGCAGAACATCATTTGACATAACTGACCTTCTGAAGAAACCAGGAGTTTCCACTTCATTGTGGTATGCTGAGTACCACATCTCTGAAGACCTCACCCAGACTCTCATGAGTTGTAACCTCATCACTGGAATGTTCCCGAGATTGAACCAACAGAAAGAATGCCTTTGCTAATGTCCTCTTCTTTGGAACCAGTAACCTTTTGGTCTTCTGAGGCCAAGAGTTTGCCTTTCCACTGAGTCCAGATTGGAGGTGGACAACGAGTCATGAGGGAAGCTGGACCCTGGTGGCAGGAGAGCCAGATCCTGGTTTGAGAGTACTTTCCTTAGGAGGGGGGCCTTCCAACACATGGGCGATGCCATCTACCAAGGCAAGATCTTCAAGTCAACATATAGAGATAGAGACAGAGACAGATATAGAGACAGAGATATTCATTATACAAGTGCTGTTACTCTAGATTACCCTGACTAATACACAATGATGGAGCACCTGCCTAGAATCCACCAGGGAGGATCTAAGAACATAGTCCAGAGGCAGAATACTTTCCAAGTGTGAATAAGAGCCCAGGCTGTCATTACAAGAAAAAAGGAGGAGTTGGGAGGGGGAGAGAGAAAGAAGAGCATGAGGAGTCAGGGAAGGCAGAAAGAGCAGAGGATGGAGAGATATTTCCTCCAGGCTTCATAAGAGAGAGACAGTAATAGGGAAGGAAATATAATATTCTGTACTGTGTCCCACTTGGAGGGAAGTAAGTGGGCACTGCGTATCCTATGTGAGTGACTTAGGGAGTATGGCTGGCTTTCTCCATCAGCCCTGCGGTGGAAACTGAGGGTGGGTGGGATGATAAGGAAGCTGGCACTGATCTAGTGCTGGCTATTTGGGGCTGAGACTGCAGAGGTTGTGTTTGGCTTCCTGGTTAGTCTCTGCAGGTGTATCTTAGAGCTCTATTGTCCTGCAGGATCTGGTAACTGCCCCTTTGTATGCATAGTCTCTGAATGGGAGATGCTGGCAGTAAATGCATTTATTTCTACACAGCGCAGTGCCCAGACAGGCCAGGTGGACAAAACAATGGGCTCTATTTCTTGCATTCACAAGATGGTGGTATGGCTCAGTTGGTAGCACTGGATTCAACCTCCAGCACCACTTGAAAAAACTGAGCATGGTGGCCAATGCTTGCAATCCCAACATTTCAGAGTTGAAAACAGAAGGATCAGAAGTTCAAAGTCATCCTTGGCTACCCAGCCTGACCTACATGAGACCCTGTCTCAATATACATGCATATCTGTATCTGGGCATGTGAATATTGTATGTATTAGTTCCATGGCCCTTTTGCTTGGAGCTTGCATGTCCAGGCAGGACACACTCAATGGGATATATTTGTGGAACTATCCAATTACACAAACATGTGGCTTGCATGATCTCCTTAGGATTCTGCACTTCCTCCTATCCCTGCCGCACCCTTCCCGAATCCTCTTGTCTCTCCGTGACAGCTCTATACCTTCACCAGAACAGGACCTGCCTGCAGCAAGTCCTTGGGGCCCCACCCACTACCTGGGCTCTAATTATTACCCCTCTTGTGGCCAGGAGCCAGAGCAAGACTTTCTGCATGGCTGGAACATTCCTAAGCAGTCACCTCAGAAATCATGTAACTTCCCCATTCCAAGAGACACTCTGAACGTGTACAAACTGGAGAAGAGGGCACCAAGAATTCGCCATACCCCATGGAGGATGCTGAAAATAAATGGGTCCTGTGTGCCAGAGAGCTGGGTTGGGGGAGGCTCTAGGGAGTATATGGAGGTGACTCTGAGACTCCTAGCAGTGGGGAATCTGGAGCCTGAAGTAGCCAGGCAGGACTCCCAGTGGAGGGATAAGAACACCAACCCACCCATAAAACCTTCAACCCAAAATGTGTCCTTCCTAGAAGATGTGCAGAGACCAAGAGAGAGCAGAGACTGAGGGAATGACCAACCAGTGATTTGGCCAACCAATGACTGGCCCAACTTGAGACCCATCCCATGGACAAGAGCCAATCTTGACACTATTAATGATAGTCTGTTATGCCCGTAGATAGTAACCTAGCATAACTGTCCTCTAATAGGCTCTACCCAGTAGCTGACTGAAACAGATGCAGAGACCCACAGCCAAATGTTAGACAGAGCTCGGGAAGTCTTGTGGGAAAGTTAAGGGAAGAATTAAGGGCCCTAGAGGGAACAGGAACTCCACAGGAAGATCAACAGAGTCAACTAACCTGGACCGTTGGGGGCTCCCAGAGACTGAACCACCAACCAAAGAGAAAGCATGGGCTGGACCTAGGCTTCCTCTGCCCCTTGCCACCTGCCCTGCACATATGTAGCAGATGTGCAGCTTGGTCTTCATGCAGGTCTCCTAACAATTGGAGGGGGAGGAGGGCTGTCCCTGACTCTGTTCCCTGCTTGTGGATCCTATTCCCCTGACTGGACTATCTTGTCTGGACAGTGGGAGAGGATGCACCCAATCCTGTAGTGACTGGATATGCCAGGGTAGGTTGGTACCCAGGGTAGCCTCCCTCTTCTCAGAGGAGAAGGGGAGAAGGGAGTTCGGGGGTAGGGGGGAAGGACTGTACAAGTGGGGAACTAGGAGAGAGGTGGTTGTGATTGGGATGTAAAGTGAATAAATATATAAATTAATGAAAAACCTGATAAACTCTGTGAAGATGTTATCACTCAGTAAATTCTGATATTGTGGAAAGAAAAAAGAAAGGGGGTTAAGGGCCCTTTGGTTGTGTGTGTGTGTGTGTGTGTGTGCGTGTGTGTGGTCTGTATGTGCATGAACATTCACATATATGCAGATGTATATGTGGGTATGTTTGCCTGTGTCTGCATGTGTGGAGGTTGGAAATCAAATCCCAGTACCCCATGCTCTTGCTCTCCACTTTGTATTCTGAGTCTGGGTCTCTCAGTCGGCTACCCCCATGCTTGGTATTTAGATGGCTTCAGGAATCCAAACTCCGTCTTCATGCTTATGCAGCAAGGGCTTTACCAACTGACCCAGTTCCCTAACTCCTCCTTCAATTTCTATACAAGACAAAGAGAAACCAGGAAAACAAACCCAGCTCCCCACTTCTGAGGGTAGCCTGCTCTAGACCAAAGGGTTATCCTTCCACCTTGCCTCTAGTCCAGAGATGATGGCGTTCAATCTTAGTTCTTATGAAAGAACTGAGCTTTAGGACAAGGGTAGACCGCACAATTTGGTTGTCATTGCCCAGGAAACTTCCCATGGCCCTGGAAGGAAGAGTCAGGAAACCCCACTCCCAAGCACAGAGTCAACAATGGGGAAAGGCGTAGTCCAGACACACAAGTATTGCAAGAGATTTTGAGGGTCCAAGCCTGGAGCATGGTAACCCTAACAATATGCTAAAGAGACTCAGAATAGATTCAGCCACCTGTTCTCAGTAAGCTAATTAAAGAGGCTGTCCTTAGAAACTGAGAACGAAGACGTATTCAGTGTGGACCCCCTGGGGAGAGGAATAAAGAGATCCAGCAACACCCACCAATTCCATGAGCTTTAAGTTTAAATAGAGAACAAGTATGGTCAGGGCGTGGTCCAGCCCCAGCGTTTGATTCATCTCCAGTCTCTTCTGCAAGTGCTCTGACTGTCTGATCCTCCTAGGAGATAAGTCACCCTCTGCCTGGTACCTGGTACCTGCCTTTCCCTCCTCCCATTTCCAGACTCCTAGGTAGGGGAGAATTCCTTGAAGACCATTGTTTCTATAATGTAGTAGCTGAAGGGAGGACGCAGTGTATCTCTAGAATATCTTGGCTCCAGCCAGGCCAGCAACACAGGGCAGCTGGATCTCACCACACTGTGCACTGTGGAAGGGTAAGGGGTGGAAATGTGTGGAAATGACAATGTCATTTTGTATCAAGCTTGAGCCCTAAATGCAAACAATGACTGGTGACCTTATAAGAGGAGGGGACCTAGAGAGCCACGAGGAGAGGGCTAAACACATTTCAGTTATGTGTGCCAAGGAACCCAAGGTCACTACGTTCTAGAATGACAGGAAGGGTCGTTTCCAAAAGCCTTTGGAGGGAATGAGGCCCTGCCCACACCTGGAGCTTTAACTTCCAGTCTCCAGTGAGACAGGATACAAAGCCAGGGATACTGTGGGGACACGTGAGCAGAAACGATCCCTCATCCAGGCACCCGTTTGCAGCCTCTCTCCAGCTAAGAAGTAAAAATTCCAGCACAATTAGCCGCATCTCCTTAAGGCCTTTCTCCCTTCCCAGCTGTAACCTGCAATTTTCTAGGAATCTTCCCAGAAACTCCACTACGGTAAAAGGTGTGTGCTAAAGCCCTGTGCAACCCCAGGGCTTCCCGGCTTCGCCTTCTCCATGCAGGTTCCCTTCACAGTCACCCTGTGGAATTGCTCATCAAAAACTAGCCGGGTGGGGATATGGCGCAACTGGTAGCATGTTTGGCTGCCATCATCATGAAGCCCTGAGTCCCGGCTACAACACCACAAACTGTGTGGTGCTGCAGGGTTGTCAGCCCAGCGCTTAGGAGGTGAAGGCAGGAGGATTAGAAGTTCAAGGCCATCTTTGGCTACCCAGAGGGAGGACTACAGGAGACCTTGTCTTGGAGGGAGGAGAGGGAAGGAAAAGAGAGGAAGAGAAAGAGGGAGGGAGGGAGGGAGGGAGGGAGGGAGGGAGGGAGGGAAAGAGAATGAGAATTTTTAGCAACCCTTTGAGATGTATTTTGAGAATTACTAAAGTGATAAATATGGCTAATGCTAAGACATGTAATTGTGACTCTCCCAGTAATCCCAGCACTCAGGAGGCAGAGGCAGAAAAATCTCCATTTGAGGACAGCCTGGTGTGTTTAGTGAGCTGCACAAGACAGCCAGGGTTATATCGGAGGGACCTGCCTGTAACATACACATACACTTAGACACAGACACAGATATACAGACACAACCAATCAGTCAAACAAACAAGCAATTAAAACATCTTTTAATAAATGTCAGCTCTTGCTGGGCAATGCTGCAACATGCCTTAATTCCAGCACTCAAGAGGCAGAGACAGGTAGATCTTTGGGCGTTTGAGTCCAATCAGAGCAAGTTCCAAGACAGCCAGGACTACACAGAGTAACCTTATCTTGAAAAACTATTAAATTAACTAGCTAACTTAATTAGTTAGTTGATTAATTAGATAATTAATTGGTTAATTAAATGCCACTTTTCTTTTCTGTAAGTGCCTCTTTTTCTTTTTTATTCCTTTCATTTTTTTTTGTTTGTTTTTGTTTGTTTTTTTTTTGTTTTTTCAAGACAGGGTTTCTCTGTGTAGTCCTGGCTGTCCTGGAACTCACTCTGTAGACCAGGCTGGCCTCGAACTCAGAAATCCGCCTGCCTCTGCCTCCCAAATGCTGGGATTAAAGGTGTGCGCCATCACAGCCCGGCCCCTTTCATTTCTATCCAAAAAAGGCTTGTTTATTATTATTTGATGCGTATGAATGTCTGTACACATATATGTGTATCGTGTGTGCGTCTGTTACTGGTAGAGGCCAGAAGTGGGTATCAGATTCCTTGAACCTAGAGTTACAGGGTTGGGAAACAAATTTAAGTCCTTTGTACGAGCAGCAAGTGCTCGTGACTGCCGAGCCATCTCTCAGACCTCCTCCTTATCAAAAAACAAACTCCCGCCATGCTTCATACTGGCTCATCCTAAAATTCTTTTCTGTATCAAAACAATGGATTTTTTTTTTTTAAATGAGTTGAGGTCCCCTAAATCATTAATGGAACTCTCCGTGCTTTGAATGACCCTGTGTCTTGGTCCCCGTCACCCTACCAACATGCTACCTAGAGGAACTGTCATCGGCAGGGTTTCTATTCCTGCACAAACATCACGACCAAGAAGCAAGTTGGGGAGGAAAGGGTTTATTCAGCTTACACTTCCACACTGCTGTTCATCACCAAAGGAAGTCATGACTGGAGCTCACACAGGGCAGGATTCCCAAGACAACAGTTGATGCAGAGGCCATGGAGGATACTGTTTATTAGTTTGCTTCCCCTGGCTTGCTCAGCCTGCCTTTTTTAATAGAACTCAGGACCACAATAGGCTGGGCCCTCCCGCCTTGATCACTAATATGCCTTACAGCTGGATCTCATGGACACACTTCCTCAACTTCTCTGTGATAACTCCAGCTTGTGTCCAGTTGACACAAAACCAGCCAGTACAGGAACATTTCCATTTGAAGTCACACACTTTAATGAGTTTCTTTTGTTAGAGTGGCCACGGGAACAACGCTATACTCTGTATGTGTATGGTATGTGTGTGTTTATGCTCACAGGATCCAGAGGATAAGGTCACACATTTTTCTAAGTCACTTTCCACCATATTGTTTGAGCTTTGTTGTCTCACTGAACCTGGAACTCACTGATTAAGATATACTCTCTGGCTAACAAGTCACAGGGATTCTTCTGTCTCTGCTAGTCCAAAACTGGCATGCACTATCACACCTGTGCTGCTTTTGACATGGGTGTTGGAGATCCAAGTTCAGGGGGTTTTTGTTTGGTTTTTTTTTTGTTTTGTTTATCAAGACAGGGTTTCTCTGTGTAGCCCTGGCTGTCCTGGAACTCACTCTGTAGACCAGGCTGGTCTCAAACTTAGAAATCCATCTGCCTCTGCCTCCCAAGTGCTGGGATTAAAGGCGTGCGCCACCACCGCCCGGCTTGTTTTGTTTTTTTAAAGTGACTTGGGTGTGTGTATGTGCTATTTCTTTTTTATTTTATTTTATTTTATTTTATTTTTTTCTCCTTTCCTTTCTCCCTTTTGCTTCTGCCCCGTTTGCACCGGCCCAAAGGTTTTTTTTTCTCTCTCATTATGGGTGGTTATGAGCCACCATGTGGTTGCTCTAGAAAGGCACGACCTCCGGAAGAGCAGTCAGTGCTCTTAACCGCTGATCCATCTCACCAGGTCCTGAGTTCAGGTTCTTAGGTTTCCATGGTGAGCACTTTCTCAACATAGAAACCTCAGTTTCTTGACATCTGTATTCTGTCCCTCCATGTCCATCCCGGCAGCTAGAGAGCTCTCTCTCAGGGACGTTAGGCAATGTCTGGAGACTTTGGAGCTGAGGCAATCTTCAGGAAGAAGATGGACAGGTTCCTGCACATCTAGGAAGCAGAGGCCACGTATGTGGGCCACTATCCTGTGACAGGCAAGGAGGTCACCTTACCGTAAAGGACAATCCTTGTCCAAGGTGTTTGTAAGAGTGACGGAGGTTGGGAGACCAGGTTTCAGATCTTTCTTTCATTGTTGTTTTTGTTCTTTGAAACAGAGTCTTGTGCAACCCAAGGTGGTCTCAAACTCAGTTTGTGGCCCAGCATCCTTTATAAAGTGACCTTTTATTCTTAGGTTACCTGATTTCACTTCCCCAGGTCCCTGCTGCTGTCGGCTGAAATCATCTTGTTTATTTATCTTCATTTGTTAGCGTCTGTTTCCTCCCAGAGGGTTTTTTACGGTAGCCAGGGAGAATGGAAATTTTTACTGTCTAGCCATCTCTCTGCCGATCCTCACCCCTACAGCCCTTGGGGAGTCATTAATTGAAGGTTTGTTCCTTTCCATTTAGCCAACAGATTGTAGTGCCAAGGAAGTGTTTGATCCTCCAAAAAAACCAGACAGGAGCCAAGCTGATGTAATCCACAGCAGGGTTTTTATTCTATTTGAGCTAGCTAGGGCCTCCCCAGTGCACTGCAGTCACAAAGGAAGGTTTTCGTGGTGAAGCCCCAAATATCTCTTAGGGCAAGGCTTTATAGTAAGCAGCAACAGGGGAGTAAGTATGCAAGCATCTAACTGGAAAGCTACTATGGCCTTTAACATAATTGGCTGGTGCTGGGAATCAGATCATAAACTTAACTTCTGCTCCCCTCTGCATTGGTGGCTGCTAGGCGGGGGTTGGGCTTGTAACCTGGGGGTGTAGGTTTGTTGGAGGAATAACCTGGAGACACTGGTCTTGTTGGGGATTAGCCTAGCTAGAGACTAGAGCTAGGCTTGGGTTTTGTTGTGGAGCAACTTGGAAACTAATGCTAGGTACCAGCCTGTTAGTCTACCTGAATTTAAACATAGGTCAGATTCTCCAAACTTGAGTCTAAACCTAGAAGATTTGGCCTCTCAAGATATTTATCCTCCTTTCCTGGGTCTTCGAGTGGAGATAAGAGCTGCAGGCTGGGATCCATCTGAACAAGCTTCATTCTTCTCTGGTTTTATAATCTTGCCAGTGCTTTGAGGATGGCTATGCACATGAGGCTGGTGTGGTTTCGTGAACAGCAAGCTACACAGACTCTGGCATTTGGGCCACTGCCCCAGAGCTCATTTTGCCAGCTAGTGGGTCTTTTTTTTTTTTTTTTTTTTTTTTTTTTAGGTTTTTTTTTTTTAGGTTTTTTTTTTTTAGGTTTTTTGAGACAGGGTTTCTCTGTATAGCCCTGACTGTCCTGGAACTCACTCTGTAGACCAGGCTGGCCTCGAACTCAGAAATCTGCCTGCCTTTGCCTCCCAAATGCTGGGATTAAAGGCGTGCGCCACCACTGCTCGGC
>JADRCD010182288.1:4640-18870 GCA_019843815.1 Montemys delectorum
AAGAAAGAAAGAAAGAAAGAAAGAAAGAAAGAAAGAAAGAAAGAAAGAAAGAGGGGGAGAGAAGGAGGAAGGAAGAAAGGAAGAAAGGAGGAAAGAGAGAAAGAAAAATGAACCTGCCTTTAGGAAAGAGAAATGGTGGGAGGAGTTGGGAGGAGTTGGAGAGAAGGGAGTGGAATCTGTGTCTAGCTGTAGGCATGCCCTAGTCTCTTCCTTTAAGGTCTAATTCAATGGGGCAGGTCAGGGACTGGCTGGGAGATCTCAACTAGAGAGGCAGGTTCCCCTTAAGAACGTGTTTTCCTGTCACAGACTTCCAATGCCCTGTTCAATCCAAAGAGCAGAGTGTTGGTTAGGTTTGGCTAACCTCAATGTTTATATTCTCCATCTTCTTCTTTGGGGCAACTTCGAGACTAACAAATTGCCTGCCCCAGGTTTTTCTTTTTAAATTCTAGTAAGTTATCCTTGAGCTTCTGTTTTAGTTTATTCTTTTATTAATAAAACTAATATCCCCAGGAAGGGACCCAAATTCCTAGGTTATCACTTGTTGACTCTGCAGGGACACCCTAAAATTTCAGTAACGCTTTCCTCCTTTTTAATTCTTCAGCTGACAAAGAGAATGAACCCATTCCTGCATTCCTAAATGGCATCAGTGGAAGTGGAGTTGATCCAAACACACCAGATGCGTCAAATTCTCAAAACCAAGAAACCATTATACTCATGACCATGTGGACTACATATAGAGTTCTAGGGTCCAGCCTCAACTATCTGGCTGAAACCTTGTCCCAAAAACAAAACAAAAACTCACCGCACCTCAAAACAACAACGATTACATCTCTTGTCTCCACCAAAAAAAATGTAAAGGTTAACTTCCCGGGGCCTACCTTTTACTCAAAGACCTAGCCGTTTTTTTTTTATAATGAATAATAAAGAGAGTTTTAGAATATATTTAGTTGGATGAGCCCAAAAATAAAACGTGAGATTTTAAATAAAGAGTCTATTCCTTGAGTTGCATTTAACTCACTCTCCTCCAGGATGAGGGGAATATCTAGGTGAATTTGTTTGGTGTCCTGCACAGAACAGATTTGCAAACGAAGTAAAGGAAACCTGTGTTTGCTAAGGTCCTCCAAGAGCCTCCCAATTCCCCAACCGCGGAAGAGGATACAAGTTCCCCAGGGCTGGCGAGCATCCTGAAGCAACTCTTGCTGTGGATTGAGTCATCCACTCTGTCCCGGCACCCAGCCCTTCCTCCTCCGGAGGCCTCAGGGCTGGCTTCCGCTCTAGGCGCCTCCCGGCTCCTCTTGATGGTACATGCGGTCTCTCTAGCCACACCCTCTGTCCTCTCGGTGGCTGCGCGGGGCGGGCTGTAGTGTGGAAAGCCGAGCTTGGCCTGTGCAGAGACGGTGCTTCCGGAGCCCTAAGGAGATCGGTGGCAGCTCAGGTAGACCGGGCCGTACGGCTGTGAGTGGACTCTGCGGATGGCACTTGAGTGTGGGAGGCTGCGGCGGACCGGGAGGAGGGTTGGGAGGGGAGGCCTGTAGGGCGGAGGGGGCTTGCGGCTGTAGCAGCCTGGCACCCGGCTCTACCCTGACCACGGTAGGTCCACCACTGCATCAGGCTGCAGGTTTTTATTTAAACCCAGGGCCTCGCCACTGCTGAGCTTCATCCGGAGCTTCTTGGTGGGGACTCAACTCGTGCCAGACTACCTAAGCTACCCTCCAACCCATCCAATCCAGAGTAGCTCAGATTACAGAAATCAGTAACCAGGCCTGGGGCTTTTACGTTTTGTTGGTTTGGTTGGTTGGTTGGTTTGTTGAGAAAGTTTTTCTGTGTAGTCTTGGCTGACCTAGAATTCTATGTAGACGAGGCTAGCCTAGAACTCACAGAGATCCACCTGCCTCTGCCTCCCAAGTCCATCTTTAAAAACAATTATTGCTGTTGTTGTTATTATATTATTGTTGTTGTTGTTGTTATTATTATTATTATTATTATTTTGTATGGATGAATGTTTTGCTAGCATGTATGTGGCAGCAGTGTGTGGCTGGTACCCTGAGAGATCAGAACGGAGCGTTGGAGTCCCTTGAAACTCTCCAGTTACAGGGTAGTATGAGCCACCCCGTGAGTGCTGGGAATTGAACTCTGGCCTTCTAGAACTAACTCTCCAACCCGTCTTTAAAATTCACAATCTTCTCAGCTCTAGCCATGTGATTTTAGTTAAGCACTTTGGTGGGTTGAGGGTTTTGTTTGTTTCATTTTGTTTTGTTTTAGTTTTTTTTTTCTACCCTAACGCCATGTAAAGTAGGTTGGATATGTCTGATAATTTGAGTCATATTGATGTGGCAGGGAGTAGGGGGCCATAGTGATTGAATCCCACACAGGGTTGTGGTGGGGATCATTGCAGAGAAGTGGGATCTGATCACATCAATTTCAAGGGGAGTCTGCCATTTGAGATTCTAGGAATTTCCGAATATGTGTTTCTTCAAAAATTTCTGAAAAGTGCTAGAATTTGTTAATGAGAGAAGCCACGACTTGAACTTTGCGTATAATGGATTAACAAGTAGCAAAAGTGTGGTGCCACTGTAAAGCAGAAAGACTTGAAGTTTGCTCTTTTACATAGGTGGGTGGAAACTGACCTCAGAGGTGAGGGAAGAACTGATAGGAGGAACATGTGGGGTATACAGATGGATCCCATGGTGGCTGGAGAATCTGTAACCCCAGAGCCACCATAGTCTGAGGCGGGTTTGCTGAGTTGACCAGTGATTGGCCAAACTTGATGGGCCTAGAGATGATGGGACTTAAAACTGGAGTAAGAAATATTTTGTCCCAGTTGATCACTGGAGATGAGCAGCTCAGTAAATTATTGACAAATGTATAAACTAGAAATCCTGAGCTTCCTCTTGGATGAAATCCCCAGGAATTCAGTCAGTGGCTGTTTAGAACATCAAAACCAACAATAAAAAAAGCAAAATGAAATGTAGAGTAAGTCATTTAGTTAAAGACTTGTCAGAGGTATTTTTGCTGTTTGGAAAACAAAATAGATGCATATACAATGCCACACATCCAAGAAGGGCCTGCAGACCCACTGATCCATTCAGGCCTTAAAGTGTAGTGTATTTGGTGTTAATATTTGTCAATAAGAATGACTAGCTGGCCAACAAGCCCCAGGGATCCTCCTGCCTCTGTTTTACCAGCACTGGGATTACAGATGGGCACCAGAGCTCTTGGCCTTTTTGCTTTTGTGGGTTCAAGGGATAACACCTGGGTCCTTAATGCTTGCGTTGCGATCACTGTACTGACTGAACCATCCTGTCTGTTATCTACAGTCTTGTCTGGGAAAGAAACACCAACCCTCACGAAGGAAATTTAAACTGAGCAGTTCCTGTAAGTTGTTCTTCAGGAAATCTATTTTAGCTCAAATAAGAAAGAGCTAGAACCAAAGAAGGCTCTACTTACTAAAAGGCTCTGAAAATGGCAGCGCCAAATTTAGCAGATAAAGAAAGATACCCGACTGTGCACTTAAATATGAATTTCAGACAGACGGGGTTAACTTTTTAGCACTATCTAGGATGTAATTTGTATTCCAGTATCTAAAGCACAAATTTGCAAATTTAGCTAATAATTCTGTATCTGGCAACAACTGTAGACAATTCTTTAACAGTGACTTCAAAGAGATTCTTACTTTAAAAAAAAAAAACAACAGTGCAGTGACTGGGACTGAAGAGATGAGTCAGCAGGTAAGAGACTAGCTGCTTTTCCCAAAGACCTAGGTTGAATCCCAGCACCTACATGGCAGCTAACAATTCTAACTCTTGGTCCATGGCATCTGATGCTCCACTTTCATGGCTGCATCCTCTGCAGCCATGTAGGTAGAACACAGACATTGGTATATGTAAAGCACCTATACACGATTTGCTTTTTTGGCTTTGTTTGTTTTAAATGCAGTGATTGGACGGGCAGTTTAATTTTCTACAGTTAACTCATCAAAAATCATAGTATTTTAGGGACTTGGATTTCTAAAAATAAACTTCCTGAGTTCTAAGATGACCTTTCCCCCTCGTTTGAGACAGTTTCTAGTCCAGACTGGCCTCCAGGGTTGTAGCTGAGGATGACCTTGAGTTTCTGCTCACTCAGCCTCCCAGATGCTGAGATGGTAGGACTGTTCTGTCATTTGTCTCTACAGTGCTAGGAATTGAACCCAGGGCTTTCTGTCTGATAAAGGGAGTTGAGGGCAGAGTAATCTCAGTTTCCTGCTCCAGGCCATCTACATGCTGAATTGTGAATTTTTCTGTCTCCTGTATTGAGGATCGTTCCTACCTGTTTTCTCCTTCACTATCCTATTAGATAGAATTTTTCCTTGGGTTCCAAGTTTTTGGGTCCCTGTAAGAAATGGCAGCCAGCACCTCCATCTCTTTCTTTCATCCAGATTTCCCACCAAGTGGGGTGTCTTATAATACATAGCAGGGGCCATACAGCTGCCGTCATGCTTGCTGGCATTCTCAGCCGGCACATGCTGTAGTCTCAAGGACTTCAGTGTATCCTCTCCTTGTTAACTGATGCAGGCCCTCAGAGCACTCACACAGCAGGCCCCACAGATCCTTGCACAAACTTTCCCTGTTTACCAGAGGTTAAACAAACATCTGTTTATCACAACTGGGGCACCAGCCACAAACCTTAAATAAGATCCCACCAAAGTAACCGCTGGTGAGCTAGGGAGTTTGTTTGGCTTATAGTATAGAATATGGGTAATGCCCTCATGAATGACAGCCTCCTGGAGGTTACATCCTTGAGTCCTTCCTGCAGTTATCCTGTCACTTCACTTCCTGTGGTTACAGTTCCTTTACCATTCTAGTCTCAATGTATCAGTTAGTTGCTATGATTACCAGGCCATGTAATCTCTCCTCCGGGATGGCTTTGCGGTGAGTCCCAAGTCTAGAGGCAGAAGGCGGTTGCGGTATGGTTTACTTAGGCTTTTTACGTGTGATTGTTCATCTGTTTTGGAGTTTGTTCATCCAGAAGAGTTTTACTTTTGTCTTTTTCATGTTAGCCAGTAATCCTTTTCACTTTGGTTTGTAATGCTATCTATTTACCACAGTAACATAGTACTGTGTCATACAGCAAACCCCTGTTTGTCTGTCTGTACTACAGCAATACCATAGTGTCTTTAATTATCTTTCTAGTAAATCAGGCAGTCTTTCCTTTCACATTTTTTGGACTTGTACTCTATCTGCAGTCAGCTTTTACACTCTAGCATGATGGAAGGGGGGGTTTCCATTAGTCTTTTGATTGAAATAGTACTGAATTTGTAGAGTTCCATAAAGGTCTTTTTTGTATTTTTTGTAACATTTATATATTGCATAAAGCATACAGTGTTTTAGTTTCCAGCATCCTTGTTAAATCCCCTATAAATTCTAGGCAGTTTTTTGTTGAACCTCTAACATTTCTAATGTGAATATTTCTTGTTTCTTCTACTTCTCTTCTCTTCTCTTCCATGTAATGTGATCATAATGTTGTAGCTGTGATCGTAAGTATTCTGGTGTAGATCTGACCTGACAAGACTTTTCCTTGAATTCTGTGATTAAATACATTCTTACTTATTGTAGGCTTTTGGTATTTCCTACTACTCCATGTTTGCTGTGTTTTGTTTTTGTTTTCTTTTTTTCTTTTTGTTTTTTTGTCTTTGTTTTTGTTTTTCGAGACAGAGTTTCTCTGTATAGCCCTGGCTGTCCTGGAACTCACTCTGTAGACCAGGCTGGCCTCGAACTCAGAAATCCACCTGCCTGTGCCTCCCAAGTGCTGGGATTAAAGGCGTGCGCCACTGAAAGATTTCTTGTTTTTGTTTTCTAAAGAAGCTGCATTTTACTAACTTTTTACAGTTTTCCAAATTAGAATTTTCAGTACAAATCTGTCTTTAATGTTTTCTCTAGGTTGACCTACCAAAGAGATTTCTAGACAAAATAAAACAGGGGAAAATACAGATTCAAGGAGGATGGATCCGTGTTCAGTTGGAGTTCAGCTTCGTACCACACACGACTGCCATAAAACCTTCTATACTCGGCACACAGGTTTCAAGACATTGAAAGAATTGTCATCAAATGATATGCTTTTACTTCAGCTTAGAACTGGAATGACACTTTCTGGGAATAATACAATTTGTCTCCATCATGTAAAAATTTATATTGACAGATTTGAAGAGTTACAGAAGTCGTGTTGTGACCCATTTAACATACACAAGAAGCTAGCCAAGAAGAATCTGCATGTAATTGACTTAGATGACGCCACTTTTCTGAGCGCAAAGTTTGGAAGACAACTTGTACCTGGTTGGAAGCTTTGCCCAAAATGTACCCAGATCATCAATGGAAGTGTGGATGTTGATTCAGATGACCGCCAGAGACGGAAACCCGAGTCCGATGTATGTACAGGTGCCATTATGTTTCTAAGTGTGGGACTTGAGATATAGGAATAACTATAAGAAATCATATTTATCATATTTCCATCACATTCATTAGCATGTGACATTTAATGTTGAGGTGAAACAGTGATGTTTTAAAATGTTTCCATACACTCAAGGTCCAGAATGAGCAGTAAACAAGGGCTTAGAACAAAGAACATAATGTGCCCAAGATTTCAATGCTACAACTTCTATTCTTAGACCTTAGGAAGGAGAGTTTAGGAATGGCCTTTAGAACATTGGCAAAGGAGCTGGAGAGATGGCTCGGTGGTTAAGAGCACCGACTGCTCTTCCAGAGGTCCTGAGTTCAATTCCCAGCAACCACATGGTGGCTCACAACTATCTGCAATGCAAGATGACCTCTTCTGGTGTTTCTGAAGACACCTATAGTGTATTCACATACATAAAATAAATCTTTAAAGAAAAAAAAAAGAGAACATTGGCAAAGACCAACTTAGGAAACTTAGATCCTTTTCGGTTACTAAAGTAGCTAGGTGAGTGTTTAACCTACCAGGGAAGATGTGTGTCTTTGTCTAGGACTAAAGCACTGCTTTAAGAAAAAGAATCAAAGAAGTGGGTTATCGTTGATTTTGATTTTGGTTTTGAGGTGGGGGCTTACTCTGGCAGACTAGCCTGGAACTCTCCATGTAGTCCAGACCAGCCTGGTTCTCATGTCAGTGGTCCTCCATCAGCTTCCCTGAACTGGGGCCTCCAGGCATGAGGCATGGTGCCCAGAAGTCAGTGAATGTCATTTCAGTTTTTCTCCTTTGAAGATGTTTGGTTTGGGACCCCAGGATAAGGGACTGAGGTACATATTTTACATACCAAAGTAGACATGGGCTCCAAGGTAGGTTTACTGGGAAGCTGCTCTTGGGTGGGCACTGGCCCCAAAGACCAAGGCCAGGTAAGTCACCATGGGGACACAGCAGGGGGTGGAAGGTGCACACCAAATATTTGTGACTTTTCATAATGTTTCTGCCTCTAAGTTCTGAATATAGTTAAGGTTAAATGTAGGGCTCCCTGTGCTCAAAGAGCACAGAGTTTTTACATTGTAAAGTATGAACTATTTTATGCCTTTTCCCAGGCCACATGCCTATACGCAGGTCATTTATATCAGAAAAGTTGAGATTTCATGAAACTGTCTTTACCTCGCAAGGAGCACTTCTCCGACTTTCTCTTTTTAAGCATTCTATAATTCTTGCTGCTGGCATATTTTCTCAATTTTCTCCTTTTTCTTGTATTACTAAACCAAATTAAAATTTTAAGTTGTGTGTATTGTGTTCCTCTCAGGCATATCTCCAGGACCCAGCATTATGTGAAGTTCGTCATAGATACTCGATGATTCTAGACTTGGATGTCTTCACCTCATCTCTCCATTGTTCTTACATGACTGACTTCTTTACCACCTAATCTTGGCTTTGGGTGTATGAAAACATTTTGAAAGACCACTTATTTTTACCTCCCCAAAATAGCAGGCTTAAAATCTTAGCACCAGACTTTTGATGTACCAGAGCCTATATATATAGACACTGTATGTATATATATGTAATATACATATTACATGTATATACATGTATGTATACAAACATACACACACAGTACACTTCAGAACGTGAAGCTACTGTACTTCTCTTAAAGTTAGAAGTTCTGAAGGACAGAGAATTATTATTTGGAACTGTGCTATTGGATTATGTGACACTTTCTGCTGCCTTTTCTCCTGAGGTGGCAGCCATTGCTGTCCTCAGTGTGCCAGACTCCTGCACCTGCTGTGTAAGAGACTAAAGTAGCAAAAATAGTACAAAAGTTTGAATATAGAGTAGAAGAGTGGCTTTTCCCACCTTCCTATCTGTGTATGTTCCAAACTGCATTCCAGATTGGGGGGTACCCTGGGCTAATGCTAAGTAAAGTCCTATTGTTTGATCTCAAGATTTTAATTTATAGTTTTCTTACTTTTATTCAGGGAAGGACTGCTAAAGCTCTGAGGTCACTACAGTTTACAAACCCAGGAAAGCAAACTGAATTTGCTCCAGAAAGTGGTAAACGGGAGAAAAGAAAGCTCACCAAAAATGCAAGTGCTGCTTCGGACAGGTGGGCAGCCAGTTCCAATCTGTCGGTTGTTTGTTCTGTTACTGCTGCACGGCTACATTATCCTTGTGTTTTTTTCTTAATTTTCAGTTTTCTGACCAATAATTTTAAATTGTATTCTGATTAGTTAAACCTGAAAGCCTTGGCTGTTACTCATAGGAAAGTAAAGCATCCGTTGGAACTCTAGCAGCTTCTTTCTGAGAAGGTAGCATGAAGTGAACAAGGTAATATTTTGGAATAAGAATTAAAATAATTGAAGAAACATCTTAGAGCTCGCCAGTCTCTAAGATGTTTACTGTTTGCAACATTTGATATTGATGTTCTCTTCTTGATGTGTCTGCTTTCTGTGTACAGCTGACAGAAAGGCCATTGCATTTATGAGAACTCAAGAGCGCTTTTGATTTTGCACAGGTCCGAAGTAGACACACAATTCTAGTACAGTCAACAGAAGGAAGGAACAGGAGCTAAGTCATTTAAAATATATATCCTAACATTGCGTATGTCTAAAAGATATTGACAAATTTATTGTAACAGATCGGGCTATTTTCTTACTGGAATTGACAAAAATGTAAAAATACCTTTATTCCGACTGTGAAGTTTTCCATTGAGTGATTTAAAATATTTTTAGACCAGATTTACCAGAAGTCATTAGGAAAAGAAATAGAGCTGGAAAGATGGCTCAGAGGTTGAGACTGCTCTTCCAGAGGTCCCGAGTTCAGTTTGCAACAGCCACACAGTGGCTCACAACTGTCTGTAATGGGATCCAATGCCCCCTTCTGACATGCAGGCAGAACACTGTGTACATAATAAATAAATAAATCTTTTTTAAAAAAGAAGAAAGAAACAAGAAACATATTGACTAGAGTGTAAGACCTCTAGAGGTGGATGTGTCCTGTGTTCACAGCAGTATCATTTAGTAACCAATAAAACAAGCTACTGCCAGCTACTCATTCCTGTGATGGGTTGTATAAAGCCATTTGGGGGGACATTTCTTTATTGAATTCTTTTTCCTGTGATGGGTTGTAATGCCATTTGGGGGGACATTGCCTTATTGAATTCGTTTTAGTTTTAAGTAGTGTGCACATCTTAATGTGTATGCATGTGGGTGGGTACATATATCACGTGAGTGTAGGAGATCAGAGGAAAACTAAAGTCTGTTTTTGCCTCTGGCCTTGGGTCCAGGAATCCCTCAGTTGCCACACTTGTGCACTGAGTATCGTAGCCCACCAGCCCTGATTTAACATCTGTGTGGCTTCAGCATCTTTTTCCTTTTCATCACTTGGTCAGGTCACTTCCCATCTAGAACTCTCCTGAAGAGTACACATTAAGCCAATTCAGTAGAGACTCTATTTCTACATAGAAATATTTTACCTCCATTTTCTTCATTATCTTATTTTCAACCAAATATTCAAATATAATCTGTATGAAGTGCAGCTCACTGTTTTATTTTACAGACAAATTATTCCAGCCAAGAGTAAAGTGTATGACAGCCAGGGCCTGCTGATTTTCAGTGGCATGGACCTCTGCGACTGCCTGGACGAGGACTGCTTGGGATGCTTCTATGCCTGCCCCACTTGTGGCTCTACCAAATGTGGGGCCGAGTGCCGCTGCGACCGCAAGTGGCTGTATGAGCAGATAGAGATTGAAGGAGGAGAGATAATCCATAATAAACACGCTGGGTAATTGATAGCATCAAACTACGGGGTCTCTAAAACTCTCTCTCTCTAAAATTCTGTCGCTTTTAGATGCAAGTATAGCCTAACTATTGATAAATAAGTCTGAAACACCTTAGTATGAACTTGGTTGCATTTGGGGTGTGTTACAACTCTTTATTTAATATAAATTTAGATGGGTTGTTTCTCCAGAGTCGGCTCTAAGCCTGTCTGGGCCAGTCTAACAAGTGTAGGTGGTTTGCAATTTTTAGGGTTCCCGTATGGACAGATTTCACTGGTGATGGTTTAATTGAGTCCGCCCAGTCTCCTAGCAGCCTCATCCAGATCTGAGTACACCTCAGAGTACTGTGAGCTGCATGGAGTTCTAACTTCCCAGTGCAGAAGTAAGGATGTGCTTAGCAGCTGTGCTTCGTGGTCTGTGCCAATCATGAGCTGCTTTTCCGTTCTCTCAGTGGTTGCTCTCTGTACACCTGTTATTTAATTCACTTACAGAAAAGCATATGGTCTGTTATCTCCCTGTCACCCATATGATATTTTACAAAAATGATCACCCAAATATTGACCAGCAAAGATGAAAACGAAGCAAAGAAATGAACAATGACATTTCTGGAAGTGAAATTTGGATCAATCGTAAATGGAATTGTAGACGTCGCCGCTGGTCATGGGAGTGTTGATTACCATTGCTGATCTGGAGACCTGTGCACCAGAGGAACCTGATGATGGAAACTTACCCACACTGCCAAGAGAAGCGGCTGGGGTGAGCAAGAAGATGGTCCTAGACAAAGTTCTGGTAAAAACTTAAATGTTAAAGGCTGTTTATTGTAACTAGATAACTTCACAACATTGGAATGGTCAGAACAGTTGCTGTGCAATGTTCTAACAAAACAAATGCTGTTCGGACTTCTTAGGCAAGACAATAAAACTCCAATTCTCAATACGTAAACTTTAATTTTCTTGTCCAATTATAGCTACAGGTTTTTAATGTTTTGATGGCTATTTAAAGGTCATGCAGCAGTCCTCTTTTCCCTTGGTGCATGACCTCCATGGTGCTGTGCAAATAGGCCCAGTCCTTAGCTGGAAGCAGGGCCTGTGACACAGAAAATTGTTCTCCATACAACACAATAGGTGGACATTTTGAAAAGAAACTAGATACCTAAGTGCTAAAATACAGTTCTTCTAACTAGAGATGAACACAGACCATCAGCTTTTTTTTTAACTGGATATTTTCTTCATTTACATTTCAGATATTATCCCCTTTCCAGGTTTCCTCACCTCCCTCTCCCATCCTCCCTCCCCCTGCTTCTATCAGGGTATTCCTCTACTCACCCACCCACTCCCACCTCCCCGCCCTCGATTCCCCTACACTGGGACATCTATAGAGGCTTCATAGGACCAAGGACCTCTCCTCCCATTGATGCCTGACAAGGCCATCTATGCATTCTTGGTGAAAATTTGTTCCTGAAGAAAAATCCGTTCTCTTTTTACATTTAAAACATGAGTGTATAATATGTAAGTGGCTGAACATGTGTCTCAGTCACTGTTCTATTGCTGTGAAGAGGCACCGTGACCAAGGCAATGCTTATAAAAGGAAGTATTGTATTGGGGGATTGCTTACAGTTTCAAAGGCTTAGCCCATTACCGTCCTGGCGGGGAGCATGGTGGCCTGCACACAGATGTGTCAGTATCTGAGATCTTTATGTCCTTACCCACAGGTAAGAGAGACTCTGCCTGGCATGGCTTTTGAGACCTCAGTGCTCACCACCAGTGCCATACTTTTCCAACAAGGCTACCCCTCCTAACTCTTATCAGATAGTACTCCCCACTGGTAAATAAGCATTCAAGTGTATGATGAGCCTATAGGTGCCCTTATTCAAATCATCACAGCAGTATTTCTGGCTGTTAAAACTGTAGATAGATGTGAGGATTGAGACTTCTAAAAATGTCTGTCAAGAGAGTGATGAGAACTTGGGGAAGCTGAGCCGCGTGGGGTAGAAGCAGGGCTTCTGGGTACTGAGAAGTCAGGGTGGAAGCAGCTCCAGCACTTCTGACCAAGGCCTCTGGAGGCTCCTGTAGCCTCCAAGGTTCTGTTGTTCCTGAATCTTTAGCGGCAGCTTAAAATACCTAGAAGCATGAAAGCCAGTTTGCGTTTCCCAACACAATAGCACTTTTGTTTAGTTGGTATCTCTACACTGGCTTGCTTTTCTTTGATAAAATGCCGTGTCCAACTTGGAGTTCAGTGTGCTTTCATTTAGGGTTTTTCTTTGACCCAAGTGTCAGAAACCTCATGAGCTAACCATTAGATCTAAGTGCCAGCTGAGTGATGTCAAAAAAGTTTCTAACTATTTGTTTAAATTAAAAGGTAGAATTATTTACTTTTCTAAATTAAGGGAATGTTTTGCAGGGCTAACGATAGACTCCAGTTTTACCTGAACCCTTAGACTCCTTTGGTTTTGGTCATTTTTTTATTGTCTTTTTGTTCCTAAGTGTGAGTTAGGGCAGCTCATTGCTTGGGCTCTTGAGAGGAAACTTTTGTGTGTTTTCCTTGCAGTGGGGTCTTGCACTGTAACCCAGGCTGGCCCTGGACCCTGCAGCCTTCGTACCACAGCCCTTTTTGTGTTGGGATGACATGCATGTGTTACCATGCTGCTAAAATTAAAGTTTGGGGCATTTATTTTTACTTACAATGGGAGTATATTTCTAGTGGGGAAAAGACTTTATATGAAAATGGCTCTATTTAATCACTCCTTCGAGCAGATCTGTTCTTTTGTTAAGAGAATAACTTTCTCCAAGGGAAAGGTTCTCAACAGTTTTGCTGTTTGTTCTTTGTGTATATTTGAGGACCAAACATACTGTGGGCTTTATAGACAAGAGTATATCTGATCTTGCATAAACTAATAAAGACTGTGTTTTAGAAATAAACAATGCAGGCTTACTGTTTAATTTTTAAGTGTGTGTGTGAGAGAGAGATCTTAAGTACACTAATAAAGACTAATGCAGACTCACTGTTTATTACTTTTTAAATGTGTGTGATCTTGAGTAAACTAATAAAGACAGTATTTTAGAAATAATACAAGCTTACTATTGATTATTTTTAAGTGTGTGCGCATGGTTACCTGGGTGGGCACATGTGCAATGTGCATCGTATGTGTAGATGTGGAGGCCCAAGGATGATTTGGTTGTGTCCTCAGTTGCTTGCCGCTATTGCTGAGGTTGTGTGACTCACTGGCCCTGGAGCTTGCTGATTGAACTGTTGTGGTTGCCGTGGTCACCAGTCTTCTCCTCAGCTCTGTGATTGCAGGTGAGCCACCACACCCACGGGCTTTAATGAGTGCTAGGGCCCAAACCCATCCTCACTTGAGCAGCATGCATTTTAGCCTCTGAGCCATTCTGCCACTGAAAAGAATCCTTTCTCTTATTTGATGTAGATTAGTGTTGAATGATTGTTTAACAGGAACATTTGAGTATTTGAAAAGGTTTTATTCATAAATCCATATCCCAATCTATGATCACACCCATTTCACCTCCAAAAAGTTAACTAAAAGTTGCTTGGCAGTGCAGAGCAGGGCGTGTGTCCTACCTACACTGACCTTTCTGTTAAGCTTAGCATTTGACTTCTGGCCACCCTGGGAAAAAGCTTCCAATGCTTAGTGGAAATTCATAGGACCCCTTAGTTTTTGCTGACATCTGCTGGTGTCTGTGAAAATAAACACCACAGACCCAACACCTTACAAACCTGGGAGCCGGACAACCCTTTAATTTTGTAAAGTCGTTTGTATTAGGTATTGTCACAGTGATGCAAAACAATCTAGTTTTTAGAAACTAAAAGAATGTGTTATTTTGTGAGTGAGTGCCATGGAATGGAGGTCAGAGGACACTTGGGTTTACCATTCTCTTCTCCCACCTTTCTGTGGATCCTATGCCAGATGAGCCATCTTCTACTCCTTTCTTTTTTGTGACTTTCCACCCAAGTCTTCATTCTTACCCTAAATGTTGGCCAACTCTTCTCCAATCTTAGTTTGACCTCCTTTAT
>JADRCD010182289.1:0-13111 GCA_019843815.1 Montemys delectorum
CCAAGTCTAGAAAGCCCAAAACCCTGCCTAACTCTCTTCTGCCCTGTTATTGGCCGTAGGCATCTTTATTCACTAATCAGGGATTGTTGCGGGGAAATATTAAAAACAAGATCACCCTGCAATCTCTCCTGGCCCGCAGGACCACGTTCTTTTCTAGTGCTGCCAGAACTGGCCGGCCACATCACTAAGTCCCGGCGGGCTCCTGCTATTTTCCGCCAGCTAGCAAGATCATCTCGCTTACATGCAACGCCCCCCACACCCAACAATCAGTCATTTAGTGCCTAGCTACCCAGTAGAAACGTGACTCTTAAGGCCTAATTATCCAATCATCCAATCAGGTTTATATATCGACAAGATCACAATTAACAAGATGCCAATACAATAATTTCAGGCCAAATAAAATGGTAAAGATAATGTTTTAACCCAATTGTTCTAACCTTGTAAAAACCTTATCTACTTGTGGCTGTTTAAAAACATGTAGCGTCTAGATCGTCTTCCTGTTTGTCTGCCCCCATGCTGATTCTCCTTTTTCTCCTCTCCTCTCCGACCTCCTCACTCCTAACTTCTAGCTCTGCCCCCCTACTCCCGTCCAATCACAGAACTGTCACTGCACTAATGTGATTGGACATAGAAAATGCTGCAAAAAGGAATAACTTGGGGAGCAAGTTATATACAGTCTCTTAGGTACACACAGACTCTCATTCCTGGGGGCAATCAGGCCTTGGCTTGCCAGTATTTAGCATTACAATACAAGCAAAAGACCAAACCTCAAAATAAAAAAAAAAAAGATGTTTAAAGTCTGTTCTGAAGTCAAGAAGAAACAACTTATAAATATGTAAACAATAAAATATATAACAGCCAGTACACGCACAAGGGTTAAATTGTTAAAACATGAAGAATACAGGAGTGAGTTATGGCTTATTAGCTCACTGAACAATAGCTTCAGTAGTCAGGTCTCCCTTCTCAGAAAATCATACATTTGATCTGAAGGCTTATGAACTAGGTAGGTGAAGATGAAATTCCCAGATGGAGGAGATAGCCAGCAAAATAACTTCCTCCTTTGGGAATTGTGTAGTCCCTCATTTCATGTGGCACACTCTTTCAAAACCCTTGTATCAAGAATCAACTGGGATCTTTTAGAAATACTGATGGCTGAATTTTTTCATGGACATATTGAACCCAAGTCTTAGGAGATGGAAGGGGAATGCCAAGGTCAGAGCACATTGTGAATCCCTGTGATTCTGCTCTGCATCCCAAGTTGAGAACCACTGGTCTCCAACAGACTGCTGGTTCTTTCCTATGGAATCTTTCTTCCTCAAATGCAGCCTGTGACTTGTAGGATCTGGGATAGATATGCTCAAGGCTCTGCTTGTCTACCAAGCTCCCAGGTGATGCCAAGACCCCTGGTCTACCTGTTACCACAATGTTGCTCCCAAACCGGCAGTATCGGGGTCTCTTTTGAGCTGGTCAGGCAAGGACATTCTCAATATTAGTTTCAGAGAGCATGGCATCCCATCACCTCCAGAATCAGAAACCCAAAAGGTTGCTGTGTCTCTGAAGTTCTAAAAACCCTTCCAGTGGTCCAGACTCCACAAGGAGTCTGAGAACCACCCTGGGGATCTTTGCGTCTTTATACTGGCAAGCCCTTCATCACATCTTGTGATATGTTTTCTAAGTAGCTGAATGCTGACAGGTCTCCTGAAGCTTGACTTGCCCAAAAGTGTGAAGAAACCACTGCTCTTTCTTCCTTTTACTTTGTTTCCTTGATGCAAAAATTCTCTTTCCTCCGAGCAGGGACAGTGAGAGACATGGTTCTAGCTCTAGACTTCTGCCCTGCCTCCCGAGACTTGTTCACTCACTTGTAAAATGTCAGGGACTTGCGGAGTAACCCAGATGACATGTGACACTTGTACTGGCCACCCGCAAGCTGATTTATTAAAAATCCTGCTGGGGCTGTTAGATCCCTGTGAAGGGATATGGCAGCTTACCACTAACTGCTTGTCCTATATAAAAAAAAAAAACAATCCCTCTCTGCACTTCTTTCCCTTTGTTTACAAGCTTCTGTTAATGGTTTCCTCTCCATTAAGTGCTCAGGGGAGTGCTGTTTAGAGAACTTATTGAATTCTTGCCAGTCTGGGGCATGAGCCAATCCTACTCCAGAACTCAGTGTTTTCTATGTTGTATATTTTTCTTTCTTCTAACGTGGATGTGGTTTTGATCCATCAACAGGCCGGAATACAGAGTTTGCATCTGTATATGTAGATTAATGTACACAGCGTAACTACGGCAGTCCACACTTCTTGGTGTAAAGACACATGCCTTACTCCACCATGTCGAAAGGGGAAGCTGTGCAGGGTGCGGTGAGTGTAGGGATAGAGATGTAGCTTAGTTGTCAGAGTATTTACACAGCACTCACAGCACCCTGGATTTCTCTGCTACATAAGCAAGGCATAGCAGCTCATGCTGCGATTTCAACACTCAGAAGGTAGAATCCAGAAGATCAGAATTTTAAAGTCATCCTCAATTGCATAGCACATTCACTGCTGACAAAAGTCCATCTCTCTTTTTACCAACTCTACCATGAGTCTCTCCACCTCTATGAAGCTCGAATGGCTTCTCTTTCTGATCACTAAAGATAATATGAATGATTCTAGCAAAGTCAATTATGCAAAGATTAGACCTTGCTCTGCCTTTGGGGGCTTCTTGTTTGCAAGACTAGATAAAGTTCATCATCATGGTAGAGATTCCTGGACCTGCAGCTCATTGAGAGAAAATGTGGAGGGAAGGAGAAAACGCTGGCCAAAATGGTAAACATCAAAACAAGGACAAAAATCCTCACAGAAAGATTCTTTCTTTTGGATTTAAAAATGGTGTCAGAGGATGAAGAGAGGGCTCAGTTAGTAAAGCGTTTCCCATAGAGACAGAGGGACCTACATTCATATCCCTAGCACCCAAGTGAAAAGTGGGCTGTGACTGCATGCTCCTGTAATCCTAGCTTTGGGGACGTTTGCTGGCCAGCCATGCTAGCCCAAATTATAACCCCTGGTCCAGTGAGAGTACCTAACCTTGCCCTGTGCCCTCCAGAAGCACACAGAATACCCACATGTGCACCTGCACCTGTATACACATATACACACACTCAAATGTGCAGAATCTTATTATTATATATCAAGGTAGCACTTAGATACCTTTTTTCATAGTGCATGAATCCTTTGCAGGATAAATTGCTACAGATGCTGTGCAGTACCGTGGAGGACGCATAGCATACTTGGGTGCCGGGAACATTCCAATACAATGCCCTCAGAGACTTACTTTCTGTGTCTTACCTTTCCTTTACTAGTTCTGCAATATGCTTTCTCCTCCCCCATACAAACTGCATTTGCTCTTCTTCTTTGGTCCCTCTGTCTTTCAGGGTCTGAGAAACAGATATAACTTGCTGCTTTGTTGCTCCATTCTTCTTCAGCTGTCGGCAGTGTAATAACATTAATTATCTGAGACGCTGCATCTCATCATCATTCATAGAATTATGCTTGGACCATAAATTGTTATGTAGCTGGAATCTTTGAACATCTGGCTGGAGCACATCAGCATGAGCAAATGTTCTTTGTTCTTCCCCTTTCACAGTTTGTGGAGACGAGTGTACAGGCCTTCTTCTTGGTGACCTGGCTCATCTAGAGCAGCTGACCATGAACATCAACCTCACGGGCCCACTGCCTGCTCCATATAAAATTCTGTATGGTCTTGAAAATACAACTCAAGAACTCAAGGTAGGTGCAAGCACTAAGACCTGCAGGCCCAGGGGCTGGGACAGTGAGGCATCCCAAATGGCCTTGGCCAGTACTAGTCCATGTTCCCTTTACTTCTCCAAACCAGGAAAGCAAATGCAGGCAAGTGATACCTAAACTGGTGTTTCAAACTGGAGAACTGTACTATGCAGAGTGCCGTTAAAGTCAAAAACTCTTCTATCCCCCACCATTTGGCATAAATCAGTTTTATTAAGTGATTAAATATGTGCAAACATAAAATCAGGTATGTACCCCTTATACTTATAGCTCCATAAAAATCAAAACAAATTCGTCCTTATAAGAGTCTGCAAAACAAGCAAAATTCAAATTAAAAGCATTAATCTAATGTAATATGATCTTGGCTGAAAGTAAACTGCTTCTAGCAAGGAGACTATGGTATTGACTACATCCGTGCTGCTTCTCACCTCTGCAGGTGGCAGGTAGGTTACGTAGTTCCGCATTTCTGCAGTAGGACTCAAGAGCCCCCTTCAAGGGATCCTGAAATGACAAGCATATATGACTTATGCACTCAAATTGACCTTTGACCCATGCAAAGGCAGGTCCTAAGATCAAGGGCTGGCACCCATCATCTAGTTCCATACCTTGGGATTCAGGAAAGCTTTTACTAGTCTTTACTATTCCTGAAAAAATAAACTAATTACAAAGTTGTACAACTCTGAAAGTCATTCTGAAGGTACCAATTCAAGGCGTTCTAAGTTATCCTAAAACTAAAGCTTTCAATCTATAAAAGGCTAGTGAATAACATTTAGAAATTAACATGGTTTGCATGGGCTGAGAAGTAGTTACTCAAATGTTGTCATCCAGTTTTCAAGTACTTGAGAAGCCATAGGATCCCCATAGAGTCCCAAGTTGCAAGTAGTTCCCCATGCACGTCTTAAGTTCTGATTTTCCCATACATTCAGGAAGCTTACATGAATTCTCTGCTGTTCAAGAAAAAAAAAAAAAACATAATTCAACATCTAGGTGTGGAGTGGGTGGATAGTGGTGCATACACTTAGTCCCAGCACTTGGGAGTCAGTGTCTGCCAAATCTCTGAGTTCGAGGCCAGCCTGGTCCACAGAGCAAGTTCCATGATAGTCAAGGCCATACAGAGAGTCCCTGTAGAAAAAGAAAAGGCAAAAAAGCAAAACAAGAGAGGACAGGGAAGGAGAGAGAGAGAGGAGAAAGAGGAGGAGGAAGCGGAGAAAAAAAAGGGAAAAGGAAAAAGAACTAAACAAATAAAAATTAAAATAAAAATAGTTGATTAATAATTAAGCCATTAGCAAAAATACATGGTTACTATGTACCTTCTAAAAATTTGAAATACAAAAAAAAAAAAAAAAAAAAGAACAACTAAACTAGTGAGAGCACAGGTTGACTAGGGCCTGAGTGGCAGAGGTAGTCTTAATAGGACAACAAGTGTGAAGGGCTGGTGAGGGAGGGGGATCATCATTACCTCATACACTGGCTGGTGGGTATGCTTTTCCAGGGAATATATTCTTTACTATTTTTTAATCGTCACCATTGCGAATGGCAGTAAAAATAACTAACATTTGTTGAAAAGCTATATAATTAAGATTATGTTTCATGAAAAATTTACATAATGCAAAAAGAAAAATATTAAATGTCCTTGTATAGTATGAATAAGTGTGAATAGTATGAATAAGGTAATATTGCTGATTTGGTTCATATTTTCTAGATATAATCATGTTACACAAATGTCTATAAGTTCTTCTTATGAAACAGAATGCTGGTGTTTCCTTTTGTTTTGTAATCTGAAGACTGTGTGGTGAATGCGCTTCTACATTAAAGTACCTTTGACTACTGTCCTCTGGAAAAAAAGAGATTGTAACTGTATTATGATATATAACAACGAAGCCCAAGAAGCAGAAATGGACTTTTGCTCCCTAAGCTTCTATATTGAAACTGTGTCTTAGTCTATTTGATTGCCGTAACAAAACACCATAGCTGGCTAGCATATAAACAATAGATGTGCTAGTTTAACAGTTCTGTTGGCTGGAAAACCCAAGTTGAAGGCAGGCTCATTTCTGCTAAGGGCTTATTCCTTGTACATGTATGACTGCTTGTTGTGGCCCCATGTATGAGAAAGGAATAGTAAGTTCTCTGGGCGTATTTCAAAGGGTACAATCCCAAGCAGAATAGGGCTCCCTCGTCACCTAATCACTTTCAAAAGCACACTTGCTAAAACCTTATAGACTAGCATCTCAACACATCAGTTTAGGAACTATACAAGCCCTCTTTCCCATCATGATGGTATTTTGAAATGGAATCTTTGGGAGGTGATCATTGTTAAACTGTAGACCAAAGATGAAGCCCTCATGATTCGATATGATCCTTGTAAGAATGGGAAGAGGAGCGTTCTCTTTACCAGCCATTTCAGACCATAGGGAGATAATAACCATGTGCAGAGCTGACTTAGTTGGCACCTTAGGCTGTTCAGCTTATAGAATTTTCCATTTTGTTCAAGCCACCTAGGCTATGGAGATTTTAGTTGCAATTTTCTGAAAAGGCTAAAACAAAAGAACTGTATTAAATATTTTTAAGTAGGGAAACTGAGGCATAGTGAAGTTTTACTTGAAGTACAATTACATAGCTAATAAATGTTGAGGTGAGATTTGAATACAGGCATTATGACTTTAGGGCCTTTGAGACTGAACATCTTTTCTAACCTTAAAGAGACAAAAATAACTCATGTGAGAAAATCTAGCAGGTCAGTACTGCAGCCTCCCTGGCCCCAGGCCAGGCTCTTCCCACTGGTTCTTGCCTAGGAGAGCCAGCTCCACGAGGCACAGCTATGCACTGGACCTGCCAGCAGATGTCAGAAGTCAGGCCTGCTCGGGAGAGATAAGGCTGAGACTCTAGAGGACAGGGCACTATAAAGGACAACCTTGACAGCTAGGCTACCAACCTACTTACTTCATGTCTTACATTCAGACCTAAATACTTCATGGAAAGGAGGCTGACCAGTGATTTTCCACACACATTGAAAGAGTACAGACTAGGAAATGAATTAGAAAATCAAATGTTTCAGTTGGACATAAACACTTCTTAAAATAACATGTAGTCGGTGGGTGAAGAGGTTCCTGGCAGCACTCTCTGAGAGGATCTACCCATGAGCATTATAAGTAGCAAAGGCTTCTGTCGTTCTCTTCCTTTTCTCCTAGGATTTATGAAGATGACCTTGATAGTCCTGAAATTCCAGTCTTTTCTTCATTTTTATCTATATTCTTTTTTCATAGTTTATCTATTATTTGAAAACTTACGAGGCTATCTTGATAATTCACAGCATTTGAGAAACTATATTTTATAGTGTTATGATTCTCAAGTTCTTGCCAAATGCTACCAAAACAATGCGCATGGTGGCCAAAGCTGGACCTATTAACTCCTTGCCATCATTGTCATTAAGCTGCATGGGGGAATCGAGAAACATTTCCATGAGAGGTCATAAAGAACGACAGATGATCTTTAGACTTGTACTTGGCCTCCATGATGGACCAGGTTCCTGGATGTAGGAGCTGGTAGTCAATTTAGATATTCAAAAGTGGGAGTAAAGCCCTAACTGTAAATTCTAGTGAATCTTATCCAAAAAAGAAAAGCAGGGTACCAAAGTTATGATTAATGAAAGAACCGTGACCACTCCTATTTAGTCATGAAATGGGTGGGGCATTTTTTGATATGTAAAGGATGTGGAGATGTGTACCCTTGACAAGATTGCAGAGAGGCCTAATTCTCATTATATTCGTCACTATAATAGCAGCCCTGTCTGAAAATAATATCCCATAGAGATTGTGGCGGAATCGGCACAGCTGTGTGTATAAAGCCAGCTCCTACCGATCTTACCAGCAGGGCCAGCCTAGTGCTCATGGTCCTTTGAGCAGCGGCTGCTCTCTTTCTTGCTTGTAAACTGCAGCTACACTGATTGCGACGGGAGCCTTGATAAATGCAAAGATTCTTTTTTAATTTTTTTCCTTCAATAAGAAATTTACTTATTTAAAAAAAAATCCAAATGCCGGCATCGTCCAGAAAATTTTAACAGCTTTATTTATAATTGTTATAAGGTTGAACTGTTGAAATGCGTTCACCAAAACATTTTGCTTGCATTAATGCTTTACATCTTGCATTTATATTAAAAATTCACACTCAGATGAACTTGGAGGAACTACCAATACCTGATTCTGTCCCCCATGTTTCCACTCGCAATCATATACTTAGGTACCTTTGACCCATTGGGAAAAAAAATCTAACATTCAGAACTACTGATAACAGGAAGAAGAGGAAAAAAAATTTTTTTGAGAATGAAAAGTTTCTCCTCATAGCGGACTCTTAAGCACGTTCTCGAGTATGCGGTGTGCTAGCTGGATATCTTTTGGCGTAATTGTTACACGTTTGGCATGGATAGCCCACAGGTTGGTATCTTCAAAAATGCCAACCAGATAGGCCTCACTTGCCTCCTGCAAACCACCAATAGCTGCACTCTGGAAGCACAGATCTGTTTTGAAGTCCTGAGCAATTTCTCTCACCAGACGCTGAAAGGGGAGCTTGCGAATCAGAACTTCAGTAGACTTCTGATAGCATCTGATTTCACGGAGTGCCACCGTACCAGGCCTGTAATGATGAGGTTTCTTCATCCCTCCAGTAGAGGGCGCACTCTTGTGAGCGGCTTTTGTTCCTGGGTGCTTTACCACCGCTGGATCTCAGGGCAGTCTGCTTTGTACCAGCCACCTGGTACAGTAAGGAGGTGTATGAGCACCTCTTTACTTACCCCGACTCTCCTTCAGCTGGAGCTCAGCAAGGGAGAGAGGCAGGGGGCCACTGGCATTAGAGAGTTGTGGCAGTGAGTGTTGCAAATATCCTTTTAAACTCAACTCAGTACCAGCTTATGAGCCTTTGTTAAAAACTCTCTGCAGTCAACATTTGCTCATTCAGAAAAAGGAGTAACTTTTATCTCACAGAGTTTTAATAAGACATTAATGGCCATGCAGAAGCTGCCCCACCTGGGGATCCATCCCATATACAGTCACCAAACCCAGACACTAGTGTGGATGCCAACAAATGCTTGCTGACAGGAGCCTGTTTTAGCTGTCTCCTGAAAGGCCCTACTAGTGTCTGACAAATACAGAGGTGGAGGCTCGCAGCCATCCATTGGACTGAGCACAGGATCCCCATTGAAGGAGCTAGAGAAAGAATCCAAGGAGCTGAAGGGTTTGCAGCTGAATAAGAACAACAACAATACACTAACTAATACCCTCAGAGCTCCCAGGGACTAAACCACCAACCAAAGAGTACACATGGTGGGACGCATGACTCCAGCTGCATTTGTAGCAGAGGATGGCCTTGTGGGACATCAGTGAGAGGAGAGGCCTCTGGTCCCATGAAGGATGGATGCCCCAGTGTAGGGGAAGGCCAGGTCAGGGAAGCAGGAGTGGGTGGGTTGGTGAGCAGGAGGAAAGTGGGAAGGGATAGAAGGTTTTCAGAGGGGAAGTGAGGAAAGGGGATAACATTTGAAATGTAAATAAAGAAAATATCTAATTAAAAAAAGGCATTGATGGGAGATAGAATAAACAAAAACTTTAGTGCATACTAACTTCTCAATAAAGTACAATAAATCTTAATATTTACCTACATGTCTGGCTTGGCAGTCGTGAATTAACTACCCACTTATAGTAGTTTCTGTTCTATTGAGTGCTAAGTATCCGGTGTATACAGGAAAAAAAAAATGTGCTCTGTTCAACCCTAGGATGACTGCCAAACCATTTACTGAGATATATATGGTCTGAAATCTTTTCCAGCGCCTGCTCTCACCGCAGCGGGCACCAGAGAGGCTCATTCAGTTGGCAGAGGGCAACGTGAACACACTCGTGATGGAAATGAACGAGCTTCTGACCAGAGTGAGTTGGAAAAGCTGTGAATGTCCCTAAAGCGCACACATCTTAGGGAACTGGTTCCCTTCAAGTTAAAGCAAATAACACACATCTTCTGAAATCTTCTTTCTAATTCACAACTTTTTTCATGAATTCCGGGAATAACGGTTGGCTAGTTCTTCTCCAAAGGATTTTTTTTATTTCCCTGTGGTCTTCTCCAAATGCACAAACAATAAATCAATGAACAAGGTTGACGTACTTGACATTGGTCAGGGGAAAAGGTTAAGGATGACTATGTATTTTGAGCACCCTATCTAGTGGACTCCTTTGTAAAAGTTGTTTTTTCTTTTAATCAATCCTACATATCAAAAACCCTGGCCTTGATTGTTTAAAGAAAAAGAAAAACAAATGAAAATCCTCGTTCTGTCTTTAAGCCTCATGGAGTTTCTACATTTTTACAGAAATACAGTCTCAAGCAGTCCTCCTACTTAGAAGACAAAATCTTTCCTGTCACAGTCTGGAGCATTTCAGACATCATTCAGAGTCAGGGTGTAAAGTTCGTGCTGCTTCTAGCAGACTTCCCAGCAATCCGTTAGGCTAAATAGTCCCAACTGCCAGAGGCCCTTTTTACTACGGGAGGCACAGGAAAGCAGCGTAAAGTCTGCCATCTTGTGGATAGAAAAATGCATCAGCATGGAGACTGGCCTGCAACCTAGGATCCAGGGGACTTGAATGACAAAGAACATTGGAGTTAGACTACCCTTGGAGAGTACCTAGTCTATTTAAAGAAAGGCTTAGCAGGGAATACATTAACGATGGCTTCACAACTTGCTAAAAGTCTGGGGGTCCTGAGCAGCACCCAGCTCCAGATTAGTGCCGGTTCTGTACTTTCCACAAAATCTGCTACTGGATCAGGGATAGTTCCACAGGAAGGTTAAATGGATTCTAAGCACACATTGATGAACGACAGCCCTGAAGTTTCAAATCACACTGGAAATTCCTTTTCAGAGACTCAACTCACCTATGCAAAACATGAAGACAGAGCAAGGCCTCTGCCTGAAGTTAGTAACACTTACACTGGCTTAGTTTAAGCAGTAACTTTTGACTTGTTGCAAGAATAAGAGAGTTTAGTGAAGTCTGGCTAAAGTCAGTTCAGTTAAACTCATTTCCTTGTGTTTGTCCATTCCATCTGAAGCCCAGGTTAAGGGTTGACAGAGGAAAAGTATTAACGAGGCTCAACCACCCTGCTCTGTGTGTGTGTGTGTGTGTGTGTGTGTGTGTGTGTGTGTGTGTAGGGGGTACATGTGTGTGTAAGTGTTTAGTATATCAACTATACTATAGTTGATACTATGGCAGACCTACAGATAAACCTGCAAGTGAAGCAGCCACAGTTCCTGCCCTCCCTCACCCTGTGTAGCCTAATGATCTCATTCTAGAAACACAGGACTATTTCACTACAAACTACAAAGGTCAGATCTCTTTTGTATCTCAGCCCACATCTTTTTTTTTTTTTTCAGCAGACTAAATTTGTATATTTTTAGAATCCTTTTAAGAACAGTTAAAGTTTCAAAGCAAACTTGAATGGAAGGTGCAGAGAGACTAGACACACCTTTAGCCCTGCCCTAACCCAGCCCCCATACTCATCACTACCCCCACTGTTCACCTGCCCAACTAGAACAAGATATTTACTGTTGTCAGTGAACCTACCGTACTACATTATTATTCCCCAAGGTCTGTCACCCATTTTTCCGTTTACTCTTGCCATTGCACACAAGCAAAGAAAGGCAATACCCAACATGATCATGTAGTACAGAGTAGTTTCTCTACCTAGGGTCTCTCTGTCTCGTCATCTTCGCCAGAATGTCATGCCATGTCATGGGAACACAAAATGGAGCACTTTCCAACTGACTTTTTCTGTTGAATTATTCATTCCTCCATCCTTCCATGGCTTAATAGCTCATTACTTTTTGGTTCTGAATACTTCATACACCACAGTTGATTTACCCATGTACTTAATGAAGGATATTTTGATTGCTCCCAAATTTTAGCATTGTGATTAAACTCATTGTAAATATCTCTGTATGGAGTTTTGTGTAGACATGATCCTCATTTGAATGAGCATCAAGCACCCTAACTGCTGGAGTGTTTTTTCTCCAAGTATGTTTAGTATTATGAGAACATTCCCATGGCTTCTGAACTACGTATAACATTTTGAATTCCCAGCACTGAGTGGGAGTTTCCATCATTCCACCTCCCTAGTGAATTTTGGCATTGGTAGACTTGGAGATTCGGGCCATTATAGAGCCAGAATGTTATGCTCCACTTTTGACTTGGGTGCTGAGGATCCAAACTCAGTCTTCATGACTGTGAAGCAGGCACCTCACCCACTTAGTCATCTCCCCAACCTGTCTCCTTGTTAAATTTTAAAAGTTCTTGTAATTGTTTTCTATTGGGTAATTGTTTTCTATTCTATGGCTTATTTTCTCATTTTCTTAGAGGTGCAGGAGTTTTTCATTCTGATATAGTCTAGTGTATCAGTTTGATTTTGTTCTTTGTTCCCCATGAGTGTATATTTGGCATTTTAGCCCGTAACTCATTGCCATCACCCAAGGATGTCTGGGTCCGTGTTGTTGTGGCGGCGGTAGGTTCTGGGTTCGTGTTGTTGTGGCGGCGGTAGGTTCTGGGTCCGTGTTGTTGTGGCGGCGGTAGGTTCTGGGTCCGTGTTGTTGTGGTGGCGGTAGGTTCTGGGTCCGTGTTGTTGTGGTGGCGGTAGGCTCTTCTTGTTGTTCCTGCTGCTGCTTTTTCTTGTCTTACCTTTTCGTAACTTTATAGTTTTTCATTTTACACCTAAGTCTATGATCCATTTGCAATTATTTCCAATGTTAATATTTAAAATCAATCTTATATTTTATGTACGGTTTTGTTTGTTGTTGTTGTTGTTTAGACTTTTCAGAAGTTAGAAAAGTAGTCCCGAGAATTTCCCCAACCGGCTGTTGAAATGAAACGTAACTTTATTCCATCTTCTTTAGTTTGTATTTCGTGCTTTTACCCTTCCAGGACCACTTCTGCAGCACCCTGCTTCATGTAGGAACCACACATCCTTAGTTATTGTAGCTAACAGCAGTCTGCAGGTGGTCATGGTGCTGGGAAGTACAAACATGAAACCGGAAGCAGAGGGGTAGAGTATTCAATAGTAGGCTACACAGAGAGTGGATGAGCAAGGAGTCCTGTGATAGGACCAGAGCCTGACTCATGCAATAGCCACAACTGCCCATTCTCCAATACCTACTATCTTGGACTAGAGTTTCATCGTGGAATTTACCTGGGTCAGGGCCCAGGCCCTCAGGAATCATGATGCTGGGATTTTCGTGAATGTGTCAGATGATTCTGACATCAGGTAATGTTGAGATTCGCTAGTCTCCTAAAGTTGCCTCACAGCTAAAA
>JADRCD010182290.1:0-13089 GCA_019843815.1 Montemys delectorum
TTTAGAGTCTTCATACTGAATCCTTTTTAAAATTCCAAATTTCTTTGTAAAATGACCATATTTGAAAAAGACAATTGTGGGAGTTGAAGTACATGTACTTATAAATGCCACTGACTGCTTTTGAAAAAACAGTATAAGATTTACTAATCACGAGGTTAAATGTAAAAACAAGATAAAGGTACATAACATGTTAGCTATAAATCAGAGAGTAATCAACCCCTATAAAAACATAAAAGAGAGATTAAATAATTGAAGTCAGACCCAAATATCAGTTTTAGATATCCCTAAGGTGAAGTAGAAATTATGGAATAATAATATTGTTACCCACAAACATCAAGTTGCAGTAATTTTCTTACCCATAGATAACAGGTTATTTTAATTTTCCAACATGACATCTCCGTATGTTCCTCTGAGCAGAATCCAGACATTCGCACTCCAACTTAGAGAACTCTATAGCTACATCCATGAAAGTCAATAGACTGTGAAATTAAAATTAACAACATTCCCTTTGTCAACTGGCCAAAGAAAATGTTGGTTAAATATAGAAATTTTCTTTGTTTTTGTTGTTATTGAAGACCATCAATATTCCAACTCAATTCTTCATAAAGTTAGAAAGAACAATTTGCAAATTCATTTGGAATAAAATAAAATAGGATAGTGAAAACTATTCTCAACAATAAAAGGAGGTCTGTGGGAATCCCTAACCTTGACCTCAAGCTTTATTACAGAGCAATAATGATAAAAACTATATGCTATATGGTATTTTTACAGTGACAAGCAGGAAGATCAATGGAATAAAATTAAAGACTCAGAAATGAAACCACACATCTATGGTTACTTGATCTTTGATAAAGGAGCTAAAACCATCCAGTGAATATAGGACACCATTTTCAACAAGTGGTGTTGGTTCAACTGGAGGTTAGCATGTAGAAGAATTCAAATCAACCCATTCTTATCCCCTTGTACAAAGCTCAAGGTCAAGTGGATCAAGGACCTCCACATAAAACCAGATGCACAGAAACTAATAGAGGAGAAAGTGGGGGAAGAGCCTGGAACACATGGGCACAGGGGAAAGTTTCCTGAACAGAACATCAATGCCTTATGCTCTAAGATCAAGAATCGAAAAACCTCATATAAGCAGGGGGAGGGGGAATGGAATAGGGGGTTTCCAGTTTGGAAACTGGAAAATGGGCTAACACTTGAAATGCAAATAAAGAAAATATTCAGTAAAAAAAAATTAAATAAGTAACACTCAATTTGATAAATTATGTCTGAGATAAAGAATGTTGTGACTTCTCTGAAAAGACCCAATAGGCCACCCATACTCAACCTCATGGTGGTGACTTCTCGATGATTCAGTAGCATGATCCCATAAATGACCTAACGATGGTCACCAAAGCCACCCAAAACCAGAGATATTTACAACAGGCTTTATGGCAGTACCACAATTACCCTTCTTGAGTATCAATAAAAATAATATTCATTAATAGGTCAGCACAACATGAAGAACTCTGTTTAATGGTTGTGACAGTATGAAAGTCAAGAACTACTCCAGTAGGCCCTCAGCTGAAAGATTCATGAAGCATGGGCCTTCATTCACAAAAAAATGACACAAGTGACTCACAGTAGAAATCAAGTATGTACATTCATCTTTTGTTACATGCACACATTTTTGTGATAAAAAATTTATATATTTTCAAATTATGTTATCATTTATACAAGTTATCCTGAAAAAAAATGGAGACTGGTAAAAGTTAAAATCTGTTTTTTTAGCTCATAAGTGACAAATTTTAAAGAGGTAATATTGAGAGTCATATGAAAAATAGTTCTGTAAATGTGAGTTAACATAGGGAGTGTTTGAAAGTTCTGAAAGTGAAATATTTCTGTAAGAACAGTCAACTTGTCCCATACCAATGCACGTATTTACCTGAGTGGAAACCATATTTCTTTCTCCTTCAGAAAAGCATGTCTCAGAAAAGTTTACATTAAAATTTCACCTTGCAGAAGACATCTGTATGTAGTGGCAGCAGATTTTTCCTGTCTCTAGGAAAACTGAAGAGTAGAAAGCAGGAATCAAAACTAGCCACACCCCATGCTTTGTGCCAAAGGAGAGATAAATTGATGAGCTTCTATATGTAGAAAGAAACAAAAGATTTTTGTTTTCATTTCCATACCTTTGCCTGAGACCCTTTATCAATATAGGATTGAGCCATCTCTTTACCATAAGAGCCAGAATCTGTGAAATTTTCCCAGGTGAAGGTATCTGTCACACAGTGTAACAAGAGACTTTCCTGGATAATCAAGGCAATAAATGCCTGCTTCACCACTGTCTCCACAGAGATATTATTTTTGGCTTCCATGTCCCATGAAAATATGATTTTTGTAGTTTTGAAGGAAGACCCAGGATCAAATTTTTACCCCAAGTTCTCTTAACATTGACATCGCTTCTTTGGATTCATGATCAACAACTCTATCTTTTCATACTTATAAATGACTGCCCTGAAACATTCTTAGTAATTTCAGCTGTCACTAAATGCAGTTGAACTTCATTCTCCAACAAGGTCTTCAGTGTTGACACTTTTGGCTGATAAGAGGCTGAAAATACAGATACATTGAAGGCATCTTTACCAAACAATGTCATTTAATTTCTACAAAGAACATACTGGAAAATAGAAGGAGACTCATTGTTCTTTATGGCAAAATTAACCCTAATGGATTAACACCAGTCTCAAGAAGAAATGATAATACAAACTCAAATTATGCCTCAAGGTTGACCAAAATTTTTCATATGTTTCATTTTTTTGATTTGTTTTTGCACTCTGGTATGATTTTGACATTTTACAACTTGTTACCTCAATGTGAGAATTTTCAGTAATGGAACATGTAGGTCTAGTCTACTAGGAGATTTTCAAATTTTATAATGTACTTTTAAATTAATAAAATCTATATCACAATTAACCTTGTCATAGTAAATAAATATACTGAACCAACAATTATAATTGGTCCCAAAACAAGCCTCAACAGATATAAGAAGAATGAAATTACACCATGCATCCTATCAGATTACCAAGCCTTCAAGGCTGTTCTTCAATAACAACACAAACAACAGAAAGCGTTCATACACACGGAAGCTGAACAACTCTCTACTCAGTTATACTTTGGTTATGGAAGAAATAAAGGAAGAAATTAAAGACATTTTATAATTTAACAAAAGTGAAGGCACAACATACCCAAACTTAAGAGACACAGTGAAAGCACTGCTAAGAGGAAACTCATAGATCTGAGTGCCTCCATAAAGAAATTGAAGAGAGCCTGTGGTAGCAGCTTAACAGATCATCTGAAAGCTCAAGAACAAAAAGAAGCAAATACACCCAAGACGATTAGACTGAGCAAGCATAATCGAACTCAGGGCTGAAATTAACCAAGTAGAAAGAAAGAAAACTATACAAAGAATCATCTAAAGCAGGAGCTGGTTCTTTGAGAAAATCAACAAGATAGATAAATCTTTAGCCAGACTAACCAGAGGACAAAGAAAGAGTACCAAAATTAACAAAATCAGAATAGAAAAGAAAGACATAACAACGAATACAGAGAAAATTAAAAAATATTATCAGATTCTACTACAAAATCCTATACTTAACAAAACTGAAAAATCTGTATGAAATGGATAATTTTCTAAACAGATACCAGGTACCAAAGTTAAATCATGATCAGATAAACAATCTAAATTGTTCTATAACTCCTAATGAAATAGAAACATTCATTAAAAGTCACCCAACCAAAAAAAAAGAAAAAAGCCCATGAACAGATGGTTTTAGTTCAGAATTCTGTCAGAATTTAAGAAGAACTAATAACAATATTCTTCAGACTATTCCATAAAATAGAAACAGAAGGAACACTATCTAATTAATTCTATGAAGCTAAAATTACACTGATATAAAAACCACACAAAGACCCAAGAAAGAAAGAGAACGTCAGACCAATTTTCCTTATGAATATCAATGCAAAAATACTCAATAAAATTCTCAAAAACCAAATTCAAGAGCACATCAAATGATCAGGCACCATGATAAGCAGGCTTCATCCCAGGAATCCAGGGATAGTTCAAAATACAGAAATCCATCAATGTAATCCACTATATAAACAAACTCAAAGGAAAAAAACACATGATCATCTTGTTAGATGCTAAAAAAGCATTTGAAAAAATGCAACATGCCTTCATGTTAAGAAGTCTTGGAAAGAACAAGAATTCAAGGCCCACACATAAACATAGTAAAAGCAATCTATAGCAAACTAGCAGCCAACATCAAACTAAATGAAGAGAAACTTGAAGCAATCCTATTAAAATCAGGGACTAGACAAGGCTGCCCACTCTCACTTTCTATTAAATGTAGTACTCAAAGTTCTAGCCAGCACACTTAGACAAGAACAGGAGGTCAAAGGGATACAAATTGAAAAAGGAAGAATTCAAAATATCACTATTTGCAGATGATATGAAAGTATACTTAAGTGAACTCAAAATTCCACCAAATAACTTCTAAACTTGATTAAAAAAACCTCAGCAAAGTAGCTGGATATAAAATTGACTCAGCAAATCAGTAGCCTTCATCTACTCAAAGGATAAAAAGGTTGAGAAAGAAATTAGGGAAACAACACCCTTTACAATAGTCATAAATAATACAAAATATCTTGTGTATAAAGTACAGTGACAGGCAGGTAGATCAATGGAATAGATTTGAAGATCCAGAAATGAACCCACACACCTATGGTCACTTGATCTTTGACAAGACAACTGAAATCATCCAGTGGGAAAAGGCATTTTCAACAAATGGCGCTGGTTCAACTGGAGGTCAACATGTAGAAGAATGCAAATTGATCATTCTTATCTCCTTGTACAAAGCTCAAATCCAAGTGGATCAAGGATCTCAACATAAAAGTAGATACACTGAATCTAATAAAAGAGAAAGTGGAAAAAAGCTTGAAACACATGGGCACAGGGGAATATTTCCTTAACAGAACACCAAGGGCTTATGCTCTAAGATCAATAATCAACAAATGGGACCTCATAAAATTGTAAAACTTCTGTAAGGCAAAGGACACTGTCAATAGGACAAAATGGCAACCAAGTGATTGGGAAAAGATCTTTACCAATACTACATCTGACAGAGGGCTAATATCTAATATACACAGAGAATTCAAGAAGTTAGTCCCAGAGAAACAATTAACCCTAATAAAAAATGGAAACAGAGTGAAACAGAGAATTCTTAACTGAGGAAACTGGAATCATCAAGAAGCAACTAAACAAATGTTCAGCATCCTTAGTAATCAAGGAAATGCAAATCAAAATGACCCTGAGATTCCACCTCAGACAAGTCAGGATAGCTAAGATCAAAAACTCAGGTGGCAGCAGATGCTGGAGAGATTGTGGAGAAAGAGGAACACTCCTCCATTTCCAGTGGCAATGCAAGCTTAGTATAACCACTCTGGAAATCAGTCTGATAGTTCCTCAGAAAACTAGACATAGTATTACCTGAGGATCCAGCTATACCACTCTTGGGCATATGCCCAGAAGATGGTCCAACATCTAATAAGGACACATGCTCCTGTATGTTCATAGCAGTCAGATGTATAATAGCCAGAAGCAGGAAACAACCCAGATGTCCCTTAACAGATGATTGAATACAGAAAATGTGCCACATCTACACAATGAAATACTACTCAATTACTAAAAACAATTACTTCATAAAATTTTTAAGCAAGTAGATGGAACTATAAAGTATCATCCTGAGTAAAGTAATTCAGTCAGAAATGAACACACATGGTATGCACTCACCGATAAGTTGATATTAAGCAAAGAACTTGGAATACTCACAATACAACTCATGGACTACGTGAAAATCAAGAGGAAGGAAGACCAAAGAGTGGATGCTTCAGTTCTACTTAGAAGGGGGAACAAAATAAACAATGGAAGTAGAAGGTGGGAGGGATTTGGAAGGAGGAGAAGAGAGGGAGGGCAAAAGAGGGAAAGAATCAGATATGGAAGGAGATGAAGGAGATGTACAGAGTGTCAGGAAATTGAACGGATGCGTGTAGCAATGGGGGATGGAGAACTGAGGATAGCAACCAGAAAGTTCCAGATGCTAGGAAAGTAAGGGTCTCCCAGGACCCCACAGGGATGACATTAGCTAAAATACCCCGCAAAGGGGAGGGTCAACTCCTTGAGACCATATCCAGAGGTTAGGCATGGTCACAGGGTTGAGGGATAGGGCCACCCTCTCATCTCTAAAATTTTAAACCAGAATTGCACCTCTCTAAAGAAAATACAGGGACAAAGAATGGAGCAGAGAGTGAAGGAAAGGCCATCCAGAGGGAAGTTAGGGGTAGGACTGAAGGAGCTGAAAGGGCCTTATCTGACATTAATGGGCAGGGAGGCCCTTGGTCCTGTGAAGGCTTGATGCCCCAGTGTAGAGGAATGGTAGGGTAGTGAGGCAAGAGTGGGTAGGTGGGTGGGGGAGCACCCTCATAGAAACAGGATAAGGGGGATGGGGAAGGGGGCTTGAAGAGGGAAAACTGGGAAAGGGTATAATACTTAAAATGTAAATAAATAAAATATTTAATGAAAATAACTTCAAAAATGGCTCAATAGATGAAGTGATTTGAACTCAAGTGAGAAGGCCTGTGTTGAGATTTTCAACACTCATAAAATTCAGGAATGGTAGATGTGTTTCTGTAATCACCACTCTTGGAACAGAAATTAATGAATACAGAGTGTTTCCTGAAACCCATGGCCAGCTAGTTTCACCAAAATTATGAGTTACAGTTACCATGCAAGACCTTGTTCCAGAAAAATAAGGAAGTTGACCGTGAGATGGCTCTCTCCTCAAGCCTTCAAGAATAAGTTTATCCCTGGAATGTACATGTCAGAAAATGAGAGCCAACTTCCTCAATTTTTCTGTCTTTCACCAACATACTATGTCACAAGCATGTCCACACATAAACACTAATAGATAAATATGTTTAAAAAATAAAGGAGGTAAAAAATGATTGAGAAAGACATTCCAACATTAACTTCAGGCCTTTAGAAATTCTTTCACAGGCAAGCACACTTAAACACAAACATCACAGAAACACACACACACACACACACACACACACACACACACACACATACCACTCAAAGGAAGAGGAGGAACAGGAAGAAGACAATAAATTCTTCAAGGACCAAGAATAGTTCAGATGACAGGATGTTTGGCTGGTGTGTGCAAAGTTCTAGTTCAGTCCCAGCACCTTACAACCACAAAGAAGATGACACATGCCACTACGCTAACACTCAAGTAATTTGATGCATGTGGATTAGAATCAATGGCATCCGCGACTGCATTAAGTACTTTTAAGGGCAGCTTATGCTGCATTTGACTTCGTCTGAAAAAAATCAATTACTTATTTATCAAGTTTGAAATGCTCTTAGCCAATACAATTACAGATGCTGGGATAAAAGCTGAAAGAGAAATGCAAACATAGGAGAAAAATGACATGTGAGTCATAAGATGGGACACAAACAAAAAACAAGAAAGAAAGCATGGGCTGACCCCTCAGTATGGAAAACAGTGAGGTTAAACAAAAATATGAAACATCAGCAAAAGGAGGTTGACATGAAGGTGCACTACTAATTTGAAATGACTGCTCCAGGGATGCTCAGCCTATGAAGCAGGGAATATGTGTTAAATACAGTCCATTACAGGGCAGTGGGCTTTGTGTTTGTATCTCAAGACATGAACTTCAACTATGTCTTCACTGTGATTCACTCATGCCTATTGCCATGATTACTACCATAACCACCACAGACTCTAAACCTGTGAAACCAGAAGTTCCACATGGACTCTCTTATTGTTTAGAGCACTTTGGTTATGTTGTCTTATCACAACAATAGAAGAATAATTATGCCACTGACTCAATTTCTTAAGTTGTAAAATTGCACTAAATTGAATCAATCTTGCTTAACTAACTCATAAGGATATTGATACTATTATGGATCTGAAGAAGGGTTTGTAAACTACAAAGTGTTCAGTAATAATGAATAGAAGTGGAACATGACAAAGGTCACTGCCACAATACTAGAAAGAACAGATCAGCAGAGCCCAATATTATAAATGCCCAAATATAAAATATTGAAGCCATAAACACCACCTAGAAGTAAATACATTAAAAAATGAAAACTGATCATGGTAAATGATGTTTTTGATGTGTTCTTGGATTTATTTATATATTTATTTATTTAGTTTTGTTTTTTTGAGACATGGTTTCTCTGTTTTGCCCTGGCTGTCCTGGAATTCACTGTGTAGACCAGGCTGTCCTCGAACTCAGAAATCTGCTTGCCTCTGCCTCCCAAGTGCTGGGATTAAAGGCGTGCACCACCACTGCCCGGCATGTTCTTGGATTTATTTTGCAAGAATTTTATTGGGTATTTTTGCATCCATTACTGGTAAGCTTGTAAAAACCACTTTGGAAAACAATCTTGTGGTTCCTCAGAAAATTGGAAATAGTTTTACCAGAAGAACCAGCTATACCACCACTGGGCATATGCCTCAAAAGATAACAAGGAAACATGTTCTACTATGTTCATAGCAGCCTTATTTATAATGGCCAGAAGCTAGAAACAACCCAGATATCCCTCAATGGAAGAATGGATACAGAAAATGTGGAATGTTTACACAATAGTGTACTACTCAGCCATTAAAATCTGGGCTACATGATTAATAACATTGCTGGAAGTTTGTATGACCAAATGATATCATTAGTATACAAAATGCCCAAATATAAAATTGGGTAAGGCCCTGTCCTAACCCAAATGATTGCAGTGATCAAGGTAGAATGATGGAGGACTCACAGGTTGCCTATTACTTAGACAACTTCTAAACGTTTCACAGAGAAGTCTTAGGGGACCAATGTCAGTGCCCTATGAATCGTTATTTTTGTACAAATATACATGTAAAGACATTCTGTAAAGAGAGAACATGACTTTGTGATATAGAACCTTCAGAAGGCTGAAGCAAATTTAATATGACAAAACAGAAGATACAAGGAGTGAAGGGGTGTGACCTGATATGGGGCATCACTATAAACACAGTGTAGGTTCATTCTGTGGCCAGCCAGCTCTTCTAGACATCCTAATGACCAGTTCCCCTGGAGTGAGATGGACAAACTTGGTTTCCAATGTATATCACTTTGTTATTCAGACTAAGATCAAACTGACAAGCCTCCTATCTCAGCCTTTTCAGTGCTGGCTACTGATATGTACTACCATGCCAGACCAAAACATGAACTTTATGCAGAAGAATATTTTTGTTCCATGAATAAGGTTCATGAAGACAACAGGGGACAAGACAATGGCTGCATGTCACCCTAGAGATATGTGAAAGTCATAGTGAGAGACATATGGAGACCCATAGTGAGAGTTGCTGAATGTGACAATCATTCAGCTGAAGCTGAACCAACACAAAGAATATTGTTTCTTGGGCATATCTGGAGATATCAACTAGGCAAGTTCCAGAAGACTATAGAAACAAATTTAGTCATGGATATTATTGATGTAAATGAATGTATTCCTATTCTTGACAATTTTGAATCTGATCATAAAGGGTAAGGCCAGGGCAGCAAACAGGAATGAAGTATGAAAAGCACTCGTGAATTCTAACTCTGATTAGAATGAGAATGTGTGTCTGTGTGTCTCTGTGTGTTTCTGTGTTTGTTAAGGTACATTTATCTGTAGGCATATAAATACATGTATACCTAATAAGGCCAGAGAAAAAATCCAGTCATGTTTGCCCAGATAATGCAGCCCATATTTTGTTGTGTGACAGACACTCCATGAATACTAAGCAGGCTGGTCACCATTAATAAGAATCATACATTTCTTTGTCTTCTGAGTGCTAGCAGTATAAGAATGTACAATCATGTCCCTACCTGGGTTCTAGGATTCTAACTCAACTAAACTTTAAAATAGCCAAGTATTTTACTTACTGTGATATTTATTTTAAAGAAATGGGGTTGCTTTTAAGAAGTACTACTCAGCTATTAAATAAAATGAATTTATGAAATTCTTTGGGAAATGGATGGATCTGGAGAATATCATCTGGAGTGAGGTAACCCAATCACAAAAGAACGCACATGATATGCACTCTCTGATAAGTGGATATTAGCACAGAAGATTGGAATACACAAAGTACAATCTACAAACCATAAGACTCAAGAAGAAGGAAGACCAAAGTGTGGATACTTTGTTCTTTCTTAAAAGGGGGCACAAAATATTCATGGTAGTCGTTGCAGAGACTAACTATGGAGTAGAGACTAAAGGAAGGACAATCCAGAGACTGCTCCACCTGGGAATCCTTCCCATATTCAGTCATCAAATCCAGACACTATTGTGGATGCCAATAAGTGCTGGCTGACAGGAGCCTAATATAGCTGTCTCCTGAGAGGCTCTGTCAGTACCTGACTAATACAGAAGTAGAGGCTCATAGCCATCCATTGGACTGAGTACAGGGTCCCCAATGCAGAAGCTAGAGAAAGGACTCAAGGATCTGTATGGTTTGCAGCACCTTAGGAAGGACAACAATATGAACTAACTAGTACCCTCAGAGTTCCCAGAGACTAAACCAACAACTAAAGAGTACACATGATGTGACTAATGGCTCCAGCAGCATATGTAGCAGAGGATGGCCTAGTTGGTCATCAATAGGAGGAGAGGCCCTTGGTCCTGTGAATGTTCTATGCCCCAGTGTAGGGGAACGCCAGGGTCAGGAACTTGGAGAAGGTGGGTTGGTGAGCAGGGACAAGAGAGAGGGAAGAGGATTTTTCTATTTTATTTTATTTTATTTTATTTTATTTTATTTTATTTTATTTTATTTTTTCAGAGGAGAAACTGGGAAAGGAGATATCATATGACATGTAAATAAAGAAAATATCTAATAAAAAATAAATTAAAAAAGATTGCTTTTAAGTTTTGTTGTTAAATGTCTAATGCCTAATATTAGATTTTGTTGTTAAACATCTAATATTCATACCATAAACTTGTTACTATGTTGGAAGAAAAATAATGTAGACTGTAAAATATATTAATAGGAAACAATAATTTCTTATAGTAAGAGAGCTTAGGACAGCCAAGATCCTAGTGATTTTGAATCTTGGCTCTTTTGAGAGACCATACCCAACCTTTACAACTTGGAAATTAGTTCATCAGGCATGTATTTAGGGAAAATAAAACATGCAGGTCCTAGAAGTGAAAACATGGAAAAGAAGAAAAACAGACATCAAAGAGAATGTGTGTCAAGGTTCAAAGACAGCTACTTTTTGTATTGTTACATAAGCAAATCAAAACAAAAACAAAACAAAAAACAAAAAAATCAGGGGTCAAGGCTGCTGTCAGGGATTTCTTCAAAGAAGATATGAATTTTAACTTTTTCATTATGATTTCATCATTTCAGTAACATCTTCCACCTATTGTCATCACCTTATTCCAAGTTTCATTTCTGTTGCAGTAATGCCCATATAACAAACAATTTAGAATAGAACAGGTTTGTTTCAGCTTGCAATTCCAGGTTAAGACATCATTATAGGACAATAATCATGGCAGAATCCTGAAGCATCTAGTTATATACCACATACAGTTGAGCACAGAGGGAAATGAAGACGTGTGCTCACTGTTTCGTACCCTTGATTGTTCTCAGCTGAAAACTTCTTTGTTTTTACACAGATCTGAGTGCTTTGTCTAGGGAATGCAGATACCCATAGTAGTCTGTGTCTTCTTACACAACTAATACAATGAAGGTAATCTTGTGCAGAGTCATAGTCAAACACACCAAACAATTGCTCCTTGAAACTCTTTTGCAAAGTTACACATGAGTATTTAAATCTGACAATAAGTCTAAAAATTACACCTTCCTGTTTAGTTTTCTAGCCATGTATTTTGGGAGCATAAACACACAGCCCATAGTAGGTGGGAACATGAAGCAGGAGAAAAACAGTAGCTAAAAAGAATTCTGAGCATGTCTTCTACAGAAATTCTTTCAAATATACTCATAAATAACTTGTACAGGTATCATTCATTATGGAAGAGATAAGATTTCTTACTCTTTAAAAAACGCTGTGGATGTTTGTGTGTGTGTGTGTGTGTGTGTGTGTGTGTGTGTGTGTATGCAAAAGAGTGATACATGTATGTTCATATCTTTCTAGTTGAGTGCAAGTGTGCACCTATCAGAGCTTAAGCCATAACTTTGGGTATTTTTTCTCACCTCCAATCTTGTTTATAATAGCATCTCTTGTTAAGGTCTACGCATAGTGCTTTCTTGAGTATAAAGTTAGCTTTCATGTAGTAGGGGGTTGGTCTTGTTCACTGTATATACAGTTGTTTGTTTCTGTGCCCAGAGCTCTGCTTACAGTCTGGATGTTAGAATTGTCATGATTACTGAACTCTCTCATATATCATGTTGTGTGAAGAATGATCATCAATTAACTCAGATTAGTTACTGAACAGCTTATTGATAGATAAAGGAAATAAGAAGGCTAAACTAAGAACCAAGTCAGGGTTCTGAGAGAGAAAGACAGGGAAGCTAAGGTAGAGAAACCCTGACTCCATCGAGAGAAAAGGAGGATTTCCTGTAAGGTCAAGATAAGAGAGCAGACATAAGACACACATGGACCAGAGAGACCCAGGAAAAGACCAGATTGACAAGTGATAGGACATTTGTCTAGATATTAAGATCCTAGAACATAGATATTAGGAGCATAAAATATCTCAGAACCTGGCTAGGCTAGTCGTAAGGCTGCTCATAAGCTAAATAGGACTTTGTGTCAGTTATTTGAGAGCTCAAATGGGACTGGAAATCAGTGTGGCAGTTCCTCCGGAAATTGGACATAGTTCTACCAGAGGACTCAGCCATACCACTCCTGGGCATATACCCAGAAGATGTTCCATCATGTAATAAGGCCACAAGCTCCACCATGTTCAAAGCAGCCGTATTTATAATAGCCAGAAACTGGAAACAACCCAGATGTCCCTCAACAGAGGAATGGATGCAGAAACTGTGGTAC
>JADRCD010182291.1:0-17625 GCA_019843815.1 Montemys delectorum
TATAGACCACTCACAGTAATAGCTTTTTAGTATCAAGTGTAGCATGATGTTAAGCCACTTTAGCTCTTGCACATACATGTTGCACTTCTGGCTGATAATGGGAAAAAAATTGCAGCATTACACTGTTAAGCTAAGTTGCATCCATCCTTTTAAATGGCGTCAATATCAATGCCATCATCCTTGTTGTCAGACTTCACAGTTTCAACTTTTGGTACACTGGCCGTCTTCAAATATACCACCTCAATATTTTCATCTTCGTCTTCTTCCTCACCACCAGAAGATTCTTCTTCTGTTTCCTTCAACCATTTAATAAATGGCTCTGCTTTGACATGAATCTCTGTGGCAAGTTCTTTTGAGACATATTTCTTAGAGGCCTTTTCTGACCAGCTGATAATGACCTCCTCTTCTAAAAGGTCTGCATCATACATCTCCTTCAAGATATGTAGAGTCTTGGAGATCAGCTGAGCTTGATGCATTGCTACCACATATTCCAAACCATGAAGAAGGTACCTCTGAGCCTTTTTGTTGTTATGACAAAAATCTTAGAAAATGGTGCCTGTATTTCTTGATTTGCTCTCTTATCTTCTCATCAAAGAGAACTTCTGTCAAAAGAAGAGGACCCATGGCTTTTACATTCAGCCTTTCTGCCTCAGCCACAATTTCTTTATCAGATGAATCAATAATGCCCTCTTCTTTCTTTTTCTTAACAAAATCAAACAGGATGTTAACACGCTCTTCTACAGTTCTTTCCAAATCATCGCTAAGTGTCAGACTTTTTGCATGGTCACTGATTTCATCCATTCTGTGCCTTGACCTTCCTCAGTTGTATCCTCCCCCCAATCATCATATTCCTCTTCTTCCACAGATGTGGGGGATTAATTTCATTTGGTGGTGGAGGGGGTGGTGTCCCACTGGTGGATACAGAGCCATTTTCCTTGTCCTTGCCCTTTCTATTTTTCTTTTCTCTTTCTTTCTTTCCTGTACCAACGTCACTATTCTCAGGTGGGTTTTTGAGAATGAATAAGACAAAGAGTTTGATTTGCACTATTAACTTAAGGTCACTCTCAGACATTTGTTTGTTTTGTGGGACAGGGTTTTATGTCACCCAAACAGACCTGAACTTGCTTGAGTTCCTGACACTTCTGATGTCAGCTCCAGTCTGTAAGGAGTATCACAAACCAGCTCAGTCACAGATCTGAAGTGTGAATGCAGATGTCCTACTCCCCTCCACTTAAAGGGTCTAACTATTCAGTTAAGTACTCAGACATTTCTACTTCTCTTCAGCATCTTGTCTGAGGTCTCCAAGTTGCTGGAGGAACTTAAGCAGCAATGCTACAATCTTCCCGCCTGCACCTCTGCCAGTCACCAAACTATGTGCGCATGCATCACTGTGGGGAGGAAGGCATCTCCAGGACTGGGGATATAACCAAGGCCTTTTACATCCCAGGCAGGCTCTCTACTCCTGAACTGCCTCTGGAGCCCTAACTGAATCTGTATCTTTTCCCATTTGTAATCATGGACTTAAGGTTTCAGAAGGCACTACACATGTGCATAAATCCAACACGTTTAGTTTTAGTCACTGGACAGCATATGGCTATAAGAAAAGAGCAAATGTCTCTGGGAAGGCATACTGAGTAAAAGAAAGGTTTTTAAAATGCTATTTATCTTTTTAGGTGAAAACATTTTACTTCTAAGAAAAAGTTTATTTAGTATACTACAAAGAGATCAGTGGGTTAGCAATAATAATGAGCTTTGCCTTGAAAGTACTATGTTGTATGTGAGTGTTCACAAGGGAGCATGTGCCACCTCAGGTGTCAGTCCCCAGGAGCTGACCACCTTGCTTTTTGAGACAGGGCCTCTCACTGGCCTGGAGTTCAACAAATAGGCTACTCTGGTTAGCTGGTGAGCCCCAGGGATTCGCCTGACTCCCCGACACCAGTATTACAAACATGTACCATCACACCCACCAACTTGTTTGTGGATTCTGGGGACTGAATTCATGTCTTTGTGTTTGCAAAACAAGCAAGCACTTGACCAGCTGAGCTACTGCTCTAGCCCTTTAGGACTAAATATGCAATCACACCTGTTCAAAAATTAAAATTGATTAGGGTCAATATCTCAATAAACGTAACAACGAAGTCCGAGTCTGCTCAAGAATGAAATACAGTCATATAAACTATGTTAATGTCTTGACTGTGCTATCATGTTCAACTGTTAAGATAAAAATGTATTTAAAATGAAACAAAAAATTTGCCACACTTCTGAACAAGAGACTAGGATAACAGGAACTCAATCCTTGCTGATTCCCTTCCTCATTAAGTACGACCTTTCTCATGCAGGAGAGTGAATGCAGAGACACACTCACACATGCTGAGTAGATGTTCTTACGTGGACTTGGGCCACACTCACTGTTATTTTTACAAAAACTTTAACATCCTCTTGATTATAGTCATAAAACAAAGCCTCAAGAAATATAAAAGAATGCTCCATTATAGAAAACTTTCTACCTTTGTGTTTTTCAGAATCATGAGGTCTGTGTTATTATTTCGTATTAGGAACTGCAGGTGTAATTCAATAGCCATTTCACCACTTAAAATTTTAATCATTTTCAGTGTTTGGTCCTTGGGCTCTGGACTCTGCCAAAACAAAAAGGAATAAAAATATTAATATTAATAAAAGTTTACTACACTAATTTTATTTCATCAGTCTTAAACCAATGATAACAATCACACTCACATGCACACATACAAACACACACACACACACACACACACACAAACACACTCTCGCATACACACAACACACAACACATAACACACACTCTCATACATATACACCGTCTTTTCCTCATATTTCAATGACAGGATCTAAAAAAATTCAACTATCATTGTTTGGAAAACACACAATTGCCTTCATTATGTTTCACTAAGATAGACTACAAGTGCAAGAGAAGAGAACAATTTATTCGAAGGTAGCTTTTTGAACTAAAATTTATTTTATGACTTTTTAAATTTGTCTATGTCTGTGTGAATGCATGGCATGTGTGTGCAGGGGTCAGAAGAAAGCATTAGGTTTCCCAAAGGTGAGGGTGACAGGTGGATGGGCGCCTCCTAACACGGTGATAGGAGCCCGACTAAGGTCTTCTGAAAGCAGCAGTTTTAACTGCCGAGCTACCTCTCAGGACCCCGTGGTAGCTCAGATTTACTTTTAAAGATTTCTTTATTTTATCTATGTGAGTGTTTGCCTTTATGGATTGGCTACGCACCATTTCCATGCCTGGTACCCACAGAGGCCAGAAGGAGGAATAGGATCCCCTGGAACTGTAGTTACTGACAGCTGTGAACCACAATGTAGGTGCCAGAATTAAATCTGGGTCCTCTGAATGAATTTTCATAGAAAATCCATTTTTATAAAGTAACTCTGGCATCACAAAACAAAAAAAAAGCCCAAAACTTTCAAAAACTCAAATATATATATCATGTATGTAAAACGTGCTGGTCATGGTGGTACACACCTTTAATCCCAACACTTGTTAGACAGAATTCAAGTCAGATCTATTGTACTGAATTCCAGTCAGTGTTGTAGAGTGACAGTTCCCAGTCTCCTCACCCTACCCCAAAATAATGAAGAAGTAGAAGAGAAAGAGGAGGAAGAGGAAGAAGAAGAATAAAAAGCCCTGTGAGAGTCCTTGAGCACACTCTCCACACACTCACCGCATCTGGTGTCTTCCCGGCCGCTGCGTTGGCTGTCTTCTCCTCAGTCTCCATGGGGTCACTGAAATGAGGAAAGCCAACCGTCAGCACTTCAACACATCTCTCACATCTTTTCTAAATAGAAGCTACAGGCAATTTAGTTATAGCGTAGATCTGAACTATGTCCAAATTATTCTACAAAAAAATAAATTTACTTTGTGGGTATTATTCAATAAGAAATAAGACTTCAGCATCTCTAAGATGGAGGAAGCAGTTACTAAATTTCCCCCAAATAAACTCTTTAAAAAAACAAAAATAAACAAAAAAACCCAAATCTAGCTAGCAAAATTCTTGAATAATAAATACAACTAGAAAACAAAAAATTCTTGTACATTCCTAAGTCAGGTGGAAATGGACCACCAGCAGCTATGAAAACAATGCTCAGTAAATCCTGGCATCCCCACAACTCTAAAGCCAAACAACTGCTACTTCCTTCTAGGTCAGAAGACAATGATGGAGGGAAAACACATACTATTGTTTTGTTTGCTATCTCACAAACACAACACAAGAGAAACAAAGTTTTAGGGAACACTGAAAATAAAAAAATAAACTTAAACAAGCCACCTTTGTAAAAGTTTGGGAAAGCCAATTCTAGTAAAATAAATCATAGAAAATTATGATATAATAATATACAAAATTATATGAGATTTTATTTTAAGTGGTAGACATTATGGGCATGGTGGCACATGCCTTTAATCCTAGTATTAAGGAGGAAGAGACAGGTGGAACTCTGAGTTTGAGGTCAGCCTGGTCTACACAATGAATTGTAGGCTAGCCAGGATTACACAGTAAAACTCTTTCCAAAAGGGGGCGGGGAGGGGTAGGGGGGAAGAAGAAGAAAATGATTTAAAATCAAAAAAGAGAATCAGGGATGGAGAGATGGCTCAGCAGTTAAGAGCACTGACTGCTCTTCTAGGTCCTGAGTTCAATTCCTAGCAACCACATGGTGGCTCACAACCATCTGTAACGGGATCTGATGTCCTTTCTGGTGTGTCTGAAGACAGCTACATTGTACTCATAAATAAAATAAATAAATCTTAAAAGAGAGAGAGAGAGAGAGAATCAGACTGGGTAAGACCTTAGGTCATTTGATACAGCACGCATGGAGCACTGCGTTCAACCCTTAGCACTACAGAGAACTACACAGTGGCCACTGCGCTTATCATCCCAGCACTCTGGCCAGCCTGGGGAAAGCTCCTGAATTAGAGAAACTCAGAAATTAAAAGGCAACTAGTAGAAAATTACAGGTGAGAAAAAAAAGCCCATAGAAAAGATTAAGTCACTGAAATGACAGCAGAGACACATAGAATGACTTTAAAAAGAATCCAAGAACAAAGAAAAAAAAATCAACGGAGAAACCTCTATAAATAAACAAGGGGAAATGGGGGTGGGGCACAGGAAACTAAATGCTACTCCCCTCACATAGGGAACAAAGGATACTCACTTTCATTCTATTCTAAAATACAATGGGAATCCCAGCCAGGGGAGATAAAAGGGGACAGGGAGAAAGGAAGAGGGAAATGGTCTCTATTGGCAGATGTATATATGATTCCTATGTACAAAGTTTTATAGAAGGATCTATTTTTAAATTTTTCTAAAGCTAAAAAGTAAATAAAGAAAAGTACCATGTTCATAGATTATGGGCTGAATACTGTCAGGGTTACAGGTTCAGTATTGTGAGATTTCAGTGAAGAGTTCAACACAATCCCAGTCAAAATCCCCACAGGCTCACAGAAATGCCACAGATCTACAATAGCCACAATAAAAAAAGAATCAAAGTGTGGATCTGGGGGTTTGAGATGTATCTCAGTGGTAGAGTGTACAGAATTTACAAGGATCCCGGCAATGGGATAAAAACATCTCAAATTATCTGATTTTAAGACACCATAAGTCTTAGTAATAAAAAGGTAGTACTCATATAAGGAAAGACAAACAGATCAACAAGAAAGCAGAGGGAGGAGAAAAGATCTTTCAAGCTCCCACAGAACAGCTCATTAAACTCTAAGCAGTCAATGGCTCCTTCCCCCCAAACTTACAAACACTTCATAGTCCCCCCAAAACAACATGGTCAGGCACTTCACAGCAACACTGTCCTTACTCTGGTACCAATCTCCAGGGAATTTGCTTCCTATTGCTGTGATGGCCACCACCACCACAAAGGTGGGAGGGGGTGTTATTTGGCTTAAATGTCCCAGTCTCAGTCCACCATGAGGAGAGTCAGAAAAGGAACTCACAGCAGGAATCTGGAGGCAGAACTAAAGCCGAGGCTGTAGGGAACACTGCTCACTGTCTGGTCCTATGGTTTGCTCACACTGCTCTTTTATACAACCTGCACAAAGTGGCAATGCCCACAGTAGGCTGCCCTCCCTCCACTTGTCATTAATCAAGGAATCGTCCTACAGACCTGCCTACAGGCAATCTGATGGAGGGAATTTCTCAACCAAGATCTCCTCTTCTCAGATGACTATGTCAAACTGTCAAACTGACACAGACCATATTAGCACACTATATAAGTAATGCTTAGACTGTTCTGTCTAGGGACTGACCCTCCCCACTTAGTCAGTCTAACTGGTCAGTGTGCTTGTGGATTTAGCTATGGAGCCTTGAAGGATACTTTCTAGATCTAGAATTTTGTTTAAAGTTTATGAGGAAGGCATTAACAGCTGAAAGAGAAGAAAGATCTTAATAGGTTTTAAAACAATGACTTATTGCTAAACAGACAATTTTGGAAGAAAAAAAAATGCTTGAATAGACAAGACACAAATATATTACACTGCTGGTCTAATATATAGATACGAAGAGAAAACTGCATATTGTGTGGGTCTAAGATATTGGTTTTACCAGAATATTTAGACTATTCTTTCTAAATATTTAGCCCAGATGAATCTGAAACAAATACCTTGGACCACCCATCCCACATATTTTATTGTAATTGTTAGTAGCCACATAGTATCTGACATACTCTCCTTACCACCCAATCCTGTCTGTTTCTTTCTAGGAGGATCCGGTTTGGTTGATCCTTGCTTTGCCTACCATAGTACAAGACAGGGCAATAGCACGAGACCTTATAATCTGTAGAAGCTAGTGGTTAGCCCACTGAGTCCCCAGATGAGTACAGAGTTAGCTCTCACGCACAAGAAGGAAATATACCTGTCTTTCTCTGATCCTGGCACAGTACCCGTATTGGTAGATCCAGGCACAGAAGCAATAGGGGTACCAACAGTTCGAAGATTCTGGATTACAGATGACAAAAACTGCTGGCTAGCACTTTCGTACAAATCAAAACAAATCTGATAGGCCATCAGCAGGTTGTCTTCCTTTACCAGCTTTTCTAAAATATCACTCACGGCCTGAGGATCATCTAAGAAAATTAAGCACTGAAATGGAGATAAAGAACAGGCACATAGTAACTGAAAACTTCATATGCAAGGTACTTAGAGCATGACAAACAGTCCCCAATAAAAACTGTATCTAGCCTAGCATTTCATTCAGAACCCAATACTAAGTAAATTTTTCCTAAAAATCACATTCACAGTCCTAATCCTGTGTCTGGTGGCTAGCAGTATTCAATATTAGCTGCTGAATCAATTTTCATTTCTTTTTATTGAGACAGGATCTCACTGTGTATCCCTGACTAGCTAACTGGCCTGGAACTTGCTAGGTATGTAGACCAGGCTGGCCTCAAACTCAAACAGATATCTTCCTGGCTTAACCTCCTGAGTGCTGAGACTAAAGATGGGCACCAGCACACTCAGCAATCGTCACTTCTTTTAGTCACATCCATAATTTATTTATTTGGTTTTTCAAGACAGGGCTTCTCTTTGCAGCTCTGGCTGTCCTGGAACTCGGCTGGCCTGAACTGTGAGATCTACTTGCCTTTTTAAAAAAGATATATATATATCTATATATATATCTTTTATACTTATTACAATGAATATGAAAAATGCTATGTTCTTAAGCAGTATACAAAAGTATATATAGTATATTAATTGCATAAAAGTAAATCATGCATATCTCTAGTCAGTGAAAGCTACAGACACTAAGAAGAGTGTAGTAGAGCAAAATGTGCAATAAACTGGGAAAAACATCTACCATTATCTTAGGGAAAGGACTATAGAAGGGGGAAAAAAATCAGTCTTTTTTTCATACATTTTCTATGCTACTTGAAAATTTTAAGTGGTACTAAAATTGAAAAAGATAAAACACACCCAATGTTTAGTTGTGTTTTAAGTAATGAGCCCACAGATTATATCAAACTGAATTAAAAACACACAGTAATCTTTAAGTGTTGTGAGATTCCATTTATCAGTAAAAGGAACACACTCCATGTATCTTATCCTCACAGTATATGCAAAGATCAGCTGAGCTTACCTATACAAAGCCATCACAGCAGCTCAGCAGAAGGGAATGTGATGCACAGGGTGTGACACGCAGCGGTGTCACAGTAAGGAAAGCAGAGTAAGTACCTGACAAACATTGATGAAATCAGGTTTCTCCAAGTTCATGTAGATTTTAACCAGGACTCTCAATACTTTATTCCGAAACTGCTTATTCTGCATTAAAGACATGCAGAGTTTGAGGCTGTAAGCTAGCATTCCTGGGACATCATTCTGAAAGACACAATTTAAAGATATTATTATTTAGTTACTAAAGCATTATGTATATTGAGAAACCAAACTGTTTTAATTTCCCTTTTTTTTTTTTTTTTAGGTTTTTTGAGACAGGGATTCTCTGTGTAGTTCAGGCTGCCCTGAACCCAGAGACCTGCCTGCATCTACTTCCTGGGTGCTAGGATTAAAGGCATGTGCACCACCACCTAGCTATGATTTAAACTTAAAAATAAAACAAACAAACAAACAAACAAAAAACTAAAAAAAAGCCTGTAACCCCGTTTAGGTTAGTTTTGTGACATAAGGCGACATGTAGGAGAGCATCCTGCCCCTGAGGCTCCTTCCAGGCCTTCCGCTTTCTCGGAGCGTCTCACATGTAGTCAATCCTCCTGTCTTCACATTCCAAGTGTGTGGACTAAACACATGTGCCACACATGTGGTCTGGAGGAATCATAAGAGTCACTACATTATTTCTATATCTTTATGGGAAAACCATGTGAAGAAAAAGCAGGCACGGTGGTGCTCATCCATGATCCCACACCTTGGGTGAGGAAGAAGTCAGGAATTCAAATTGGAGGCCACACTGGCCTGCATGGGACCCTGTTTCAGAAAAACAACAAAACTAAAACTAAAACAAAACTAAAACAAACCAAAACACAAAACAAAGAAGGAGTAAAAATAATTTAATACTACTTAGTGGTCAGTCAGGACATCACTAAGTGAACACAGCTCCTGTAGGTCATCCTGTTAGAAGAACCTGTCAAGAGCTGCATGCTTCAGTCACCCCTCCCACCTTGCTGCTACAGCCCCTCTAACTTGCTGCCCACATTCACCCAAAGGTCAGAAAGCATAAAGTGGCTCTGAGTGATTCGAGCCTTTGTTTGATACTCATTTTATTAAAAGGGCATGGTGTTCAATACCTTCTAAATGCTTATGTTCATTCCCATAGGTTAGTGGGGCTATTAACCTTGGTCAAAGAAACTCCTTACAGACTTATAACCGGCCAAGGTGCTGAGAATAAATGACTGTTGTGTGTTCAGCTCTAAACCAGACATTTACACCAACCATTTAGGGAGCACTGAGAAGTGGAAAGCATAGAGTAGAGCTGAAGGGTTGGGAGAATGGGAGACTACAAAATGCTGTCTCCTGGACATGATACGACTACTGTATTCATGAGTTCATAGCAGCTCTGGCCACCTGCACAAGACATGGATGAGGAAGGGTTCAACAGACTCTAGCTCCAGCTGAAGAGCTATTAGCAACTGATGGATGTTGAGGAAGGGAAGTCATTTTTCTTTGGGGGGATGGCCACTGGTGGGCTGCTATGCTCAGTGGGAGGACTCTAGACCCATGTACATTCAGGAAGCACTAATTAGACTCCATAAGTTATAAAGAAAGACAGACTGGTAGGGTGACTCAGTAGGTGAAAACACTTGTTGGCAAGACTGACCAAAGTTCATCCTCAAGACTCATATGGAGGAAGGAAAGAACCAACTCCATTGTCTTCCGAGTCCTACTGTGGCATATGTGTGCTCCCCCTACACACGGATAAGTAAAGTGCAATGAAAGAAAAAAAAAGGAGGTCCCAAGGTGAGAAAGGGACATGATGGGGATATCTAGGAGTGTGACAAGGAAGGTGGGAATGGAAATGACCTAGACACACTACATCCGTGTATGAGTGTCAAAGAATCAAATAAAAGTATTCTAAAACATCTTGAGCAACGGTAGTGGTACAAGCCTTTAATCCCAGCACTCAGGAGGCAGAGACAGGTGGATCTCTCGAGGCCAGCCTGGTCTACAGCTCTAGGATAGCCAAGGCCACGCAGAGACACCCTGTCTCAAAAACCCAAAACCCAAAACCAAACAAAACAAAAACAAAAACAAAAGTTTGCACTTGAACACTCTGTTCCGTTGATTTCCCCATCAATCCCAACCTTTGAAATGATGTCATGTACTTACAGATTCCAGTATAGTCTTCTCAAAGACATCTAGTCTCCTGGTCTCCAGAGCAATGCCAATAGCTTGCTTATACTTGTGATCATCGAGACATCGCTGGAACATTTTATTCACGATGCCTTCCAATCTCTGGTCAATTGGCTTTTTTTCTCCTTCAGGCAAATCTGCATTTTCTACACACTGTTTGGTATAATGATCAATGCATTTTGCTATGGAGAAAATAAAATCATTATTTTGTAAACTGTTCGAAACTACCAGAAAAAGGACAATGTTTACATATATGATCCTGAGCGCTAGAAATAAGTACAAAGTAGTAAGTACACATTAAAATGCTAGAACTTTTAATAAGTCATTTTTATGATAGTTACAACAAAGGACTACACATCAACACCAACAAAGCTAGTATTATTCCAAACATTACTAATTATTTTGATCAAAATTATATATCTCACTTCTAAGACAGCCAGGGATACACAGAGAAACTCTGTCTCAAAAAAAACATTTCATTTTAAGTGGATAATCTCAAGTCTTTGTTACAGTGACAGACTACCACACCAATATTTCTAAAATCAACAAATGAGCCAGACATGGTGCCACACACTACAATCCCAGAACTTGGGAGGTGAAGGCAGGAAGATCAAAAGTTTGATAGCCTGGGATATAAAGAAATATAATGTTCTAGGCTGTACTGGGCTACATAAATAGCAAAATCCATCTTAATAGACAAACAAAAAATAACAATAAGAGTTTTAGAGTCAATCTAGGTTTTAATTTCTTACTGTTTTACTTAATAGTCATGTATCTTTTCATCTTAAAATCCTCGTTTTCTCATCTGTGCAAGAAGGCTAGCTTCTCACAGGTGTGTGGTGGAACAAATCGAGACTATGAAGAATGGCATGAAGAAAAAACCCTTCCTATGTCAGCAGCAACTCTATCAGTTAGCTGTGGCAGATAGATGCCTACAGTAACCTCAGCACTCAGGAGCCACAGGCAAGAGAATTCTGGGTGCAGGACCAGCCTTCGATATAGTAAAAACAAGGACAGTCAAGACAACTATAAAAATTAGCAATCTGACGTCATCATTTCATCAAACTGCTCACGGGACTGGAGGTGGTGGTCACTGCAGAGATAAGCTGCACTCTGTCAGAAGCTGGCATAAAGACGGAGCCTGTTTAACACTATGAGATGATGATTAGGAACTTCCAATTAAACTAAGGTCTGGCAACATGATATTAAAGTGAATAAAAAGGCTATATCCACTAGAGCAAAAAAGGCATCTGCAAGGCATAAACTTTGTCAGATGGACGATAATTACCTATAATAGTCTCCACATATTCAGAATTATCATTGACATTGAAGAGGTCACCTGCTCCAAGAGCATAATTCAGAGACTCCTCAAAAGCCCCCAGGTGATAAAACACTTTTGATGCCACCAGGGCTGCAAACTGCCGACTCCGGAAACCTTCATCTTCATATAAAACTTCTCTGAAAAAAATAAGGAAAGGTAGGCCTCGTTTGAGCTGTGGTCTTCCTTAAAAACTCACAGTTTAAACACTCAGGCCACAAATCAACAGTAGACTCCTAAATGAGTTATCCAAATTTATCAAAATACAGTATTCTCTTACATTTTGTCTACAGACTCAGAAATTTCTGCCCAGAAGTCATTCACAACTGCATTCAATTTGTGTAGTGCAAATTCCTGTAAAATAAAACAGAAGTGGATTTTAAAAAGTCTTCACATCATGTTTCCTATAAGTGCCCACCAATCAGCCAGGTGTGGGGGTGCACACCTGTAATGCCAGCACTGCTGAGACAGAGGCAGGCCAATCTCTGAGTTCAAGGCCAGCCTGGTCTCATACAGTTCCAGGACAGCCAAGGCTATGTAGAAGGACCCTGTCTCAAAAAACAAAACAAAACAAGTCTCCACAAGTTTATGGCCAAATTCTCAGTAACATTTATTTTAAAATTTCATGTCTGACAAATACATAATTTAGGAACTAATGTACTTTTTCTTAGAGTTATCCATTTCTTTTTTGTTGTTTTCAAACACAAAATAGCAAACTATGCATGTACTATTGTTTCTTAGAGTGAACATTTCTTCTTTGCATCTCTAAGACTCCAGCTACTAGTTTACATTACACCAGTACAGGTATCTAGGGTCACTTGCAGAACATTCTAATTATTTCCAACTTTAAGAATAATTGTTTTGGCCAGGCGGTGGTGGCGCACGCCTTTAATCCCAGCACTTGGGAGGCAGAGGCAGGTGGATCTCTGAGTTTGAGGCCAGCCTGGTCTACAGAGTGAGTTCCAGGACAGCCAGGGCTACACAGAGAAACCCTGTCTCGAAAAACAAAAAAGAATAATTGTTTTATTAAATTTATTTGGATGTGTACATGTGTGTATGTGTGCGTCCATGTGTCACAGGGCGCTTGTGGAGATCAAAAGACAATTTGTGGGGGTCAGTTCTCTTCTGCCACATGGGTTATGGGGATCAAACTCCAGTTGTCAAGCTAGGCAGCAAGTGCCTTTTCCTACTGAGAGATCTTGCCTGCCCAGTATTCCACATTTTTGTCAAGTGAAAATACATATGCACTAGGCAGTGGTGGCTTAATCCCAGCACTTGAGAGGCAGAGGCGGGTGGATTTCTGAGTTTGGGGCCAGCCTGATCTACAGAGTGAGTTCCAGGACAGCCAGGGCTATAGAAAGAAACCCTGTCTAGAAACAAACAAACAAGAAAAAAAAAGAAAATACATATACAACAGAAGAAGCAATGTTCTGTGAGGGTTACTTACCCCTGTGCCTTTTTATGATCTTTAACCCTTACATTAATTTCTAGTATCAAAATACTGTCCTCTCTAGCTATATTTCAATGACTGGCTACAGACTATAGAATGGCTACTTTAAATGATGGGAAATGTAAAGATATCACAAAACCAAATTTGTTTCACAGAATTCACAGTAAGCCAAATGACTTCCTTCACTTCATACCTTAAGCTGTGGCTCTTCTTCATCCAGAAGAGAAATAATTCCAGCTGTAAGACAAAAGACATGCCACAATTAAGAAACATACACATGCAGATAGATACTAATACTCGGTCAAACCCAACAATGGGGCTGGTGAGATGGCTCAGCTGGTAAAGCACATGAGGCACAGGCATGGGGACCAGAGGTGGAGCCCAGCACCCATGTAAAAAGAAGGGCACCATCCTAGTGCTTCTAAAGGAGAGGCAGAAATAAACAGAGGCCCCCATCTCAAAAAAGATGGACAGTGATAGAAGACGTCCTGAGTTTAATCCCCAGCACCCACTTAAAAGCCAGGCATAATCCTAGCAGACACACAGGAAGATACCCAGAGCTTACTAGCCAGCTAGTCTAGCCCACTGGTGAGCTCAGTGAGATCCTGTCTCAAAAAGCAACGTGCAGAGTGATAGAGGAAGACAATTGACATTATTAGTAACCTTTGTCTTCTACACTTACTAGCGCGCGCGTGCGCGCGTGTGCACACACACACACACACAAACACACACACACACTGCATATATACACAAAACAAAAGACAAGGAAAAAGGTTTTTTTAGTGATAATTTCATTAGGGAAACAATTATTTTTCTTTAAAACTGTAGACATTAGTGGGGTTAGGGAAATAGCCAAGTAGGTAAGAGTGCTTGCTTAGCAAGCACGAAGACTGAGTTCAAATCTTCACATGGCCATGTGTACCAGTTATCCCAGCTCTGGTGGAGCTGGACAGAGATAGGAGGGAGGATCATTGGGGCTTGCCGGCCTGAAGCCTAGATCCAGGTTCAGTGAGAGACCTTGTCTCAGAGGAACAAGGCAGACAGAGAAACAGGAAAAGAGACAGCACAAGGGAGCAGGATACCCAATGTACTCCTCTAGCCTCCGCATGTGTGCAAGAGCACACACACTTGTGCATATACCACATACACATTCTCATATTCTCTCTTACACCACTCCCCAACAACAGCTTTTAACTGTGGGAGACAGGTGTGTGCCATAGCATACATGGATATCAGAGGACAACTGATGGAAGTTGGTTTGCCCTTTAACCACATGGGCCCTGGGTGTCAAATTCAAGTCATTATGCTTGGGGCAAGTGCCTTTACCCACTGAGCCATCTCACTGGCCCATAAATAAAACTATTTAAAAACTACTACAAAAGTATATGTTTTGGAGCTTTTAGACTCCAAAATATTAATATTAATGTTAATACTGAAAAATCTCACCAACTTCCTATGTATCATCTTTTGCCTAGCCCAACTGTTTTAAAAGTATGGTGTCTGGTCCAACAGCATTACAATTACTTGGGAACTTACTACAAGTGTAAATTCTTGGTCTTGCCCCAGAACTTCTTTATCAGACAATATGGGGTTATGACACAGGAATAAAGTTTCCCCGTGGTTCTTGTGTTTACTACAGTCAGATAACTACTAACTTACGTAAGACCAAGCTGGGAAAATTTTTATACAACTTTAGAATAAAATTTATTCACACAAAATAAACCAATAATTGCTGACTGTGGTGGTCCATGCTGTAATCTTAGCATTGTGGAGGTGAAGGCAAGAGAATCTCAAGTTTGAGGCTGACCTTGACTCAAAAATTAAAGTAGTATAACTTAGAAAAACAGTAACATTTCAATTATTTCAGTGTGCCCATGTTAAAATACCCTCTGCCAATCACAAACAACAAAGTGTAAATATTTATTTTTATATTTATCTATTTATTTTGTGTGACCACATATCATGGTGCATACAACTTTTATAACTTGTATCAATCAGTTCTCTCCTGCCATTTGGGTTCCAGAAACTGAATTCAGGTATCAAGCTTGGAGGCAAGAGGCCTTACCCACTCAGCCATGGTGCTGGCCCACAAATAACAAATGTTACTAAATGACGAGCAATCTCTGCAGGCACAGTGGCTGCCACCTCCCCTTAGCCTCAGAGGCTCAGCAGTAAGGAGACTAAAAGGAAGCTGTCTTCTCCAGAAGAACACCAAGATTACTAGGAAAATGACAAATGGGAAATCTGCCCTTGTGCCGCAAATAAAATCAAATTTTCTCAAATATGTTTTCCGTATTGGTTATAAAATCATTCTGAAACACTGAAATTGGTTTGTTAAAATGTGTCCTTGTCATTTTAGTTCAAAGGTGGAACTGCTTGCTTCCACCTGCTAAATACAGTTTTGGCCAACAGTTCCAGCAGTTTTGGGGAAGCCACAAAGGAAAAGGTACAAGGTTTAGGAGTAAAATGAAGGCACCTCACTGTTCTAAAAGTGGTGGTATGGTGGGTTGTCATGACACATCCAGAACAAAGAGGAGGAAAGATAAATGTAAAATGAAATCATTTTAACCACTAAATGCCTTAATTGACTATTGAAACACTTAATAACTAGTGTGTGGGGGTGGGGAGGTATGGTCCAGATGGTAGACCAGAGCAGTGGACATGTGGAATGATCTTAAGTAACACAGAATTAATCCTGAAGACCCTGGTTACCTACCATAGAATGGCTTTTTTTTTTTTTTTTGGACCAGAGGAGATGGATCTTTGGACTCTCTTGTGTGGTTTCAACTGTGACTGGTTTCTTACTTGGTTTCCTGGCATAGCAATCAGCCTTCAATGATGAGCACGGCTAAATCAAATATGCTACACACGCCTACACTAATATTTCCTACTTAAAGACAAAATAGAATCCAACTTTGGATAGGTGAAACCTCAGTCCTTTTTTTTAAACTTTATTTATTCTACATGCGAATGTTCTGTCAGCATGTATGTATGTGTATTATGTGTGCTCAGTGCTCACAGAAGTCAGAAGTGGGCATCTGATCCCCAGGAACTAGAGTTCTAGATAACTGTGAGCCACCACGTGGGTGCTGGGAATCAAATCCAGGTCCTCTGCAAAAGCAACAAGTCCTCTTAACCACTGAGCCATCTCTGCCACTCCTGACCTAAAAGCTTTTTAAAACTTATATGAAGCTGGAGAGATGCTCAGTGGTTAAGCGCACCGGTTGCTATAACAGGGCCCAGCACCTGTTGACAGCACGACCTCTAACTCCAGTTCTGGGGGATCCGATGCCCTCTTTTGACATCCACAGGTATCAGGCCACACAGGTAGTACACATACATACACAAAAGTAAAGCACTCACACATAAAATAAATAAATCTGAATAAAAATAAAAGCTTATATCATAACAGAAACTTACTAGATGTCTTAAATTGTTGACTCAATTAATAGCAATATTTTCCTATTATTTATCAATATAGAGGTATGTCCTGGAAATATTATTTAAAAGTTGAAAATGGTTAATTCAGGAGATCAGAAGAGGATAGAGGGTAGAAAACTAATTTTTAAAGCGTGTCTGCGTTCCTTCCTCTATTTGCTTGTGTTAAATCCACTCCACTCAAATTCATGATGTCTTTGTCCTCGTTCCCTTTCACAATCAAACCTCTTGAAAAAACAAATCAAAACAAAAATGGTATACATTGGCCTCCTATTCACCATTGCTTTTAGCAAGCACAAGCGTCCAGTGAGTAAATGGATGACTCCTAGTCCCAGGACTCTGGCCTTTGTAGTGCTGCGGATTGTACTGCTGTGGAGAGATCCTAAGCCCTGGTCCGAAGCTAGCTAACTTGAGCTGACAGGAAACAAAATGTCAAAAAGCTTGGAGCAGAAGGTAATTGTGTTCCATAAACATAAACTGAAAGCTATAAATGTGCACTGTTATCATCCCAGTGTTTCGGGGCAGCACCTCAAAGCCCTTAATTCTGACACCACAGAGAAGGTAAAATTTCTGTCTATTCCTACCAAGTCCTCTTTCAGTCTGCTCTAAAAACTCAGGGGACTGATGTCTTCATCCAAGGCACACTTTTTAACATCTGCCACACACTCGACAATGTCCTTAGAATTATGGAAACAGGTCTCCTGCCCAAAATTCTACTCTGGAGTTCAGTGTAACAGCTTAAGACAAGTTAACATGGTCATTACAGAACTGTGATGGAGAGAGAGGCAGCTGCCAGTGGAGTCTGAGTGTTTCTAACAGAGGGTTAAAGCTAAGGTGAACACGGAAGGGCTACAACACCTCCTGAGAGAAAAGGCTGGAGTGGGAACAGATTGTACCAGAACTCCTAAGTAGGAGAGAGACTGAACAAAAAGTCTAGCATGCTTAGGATGTAATGGGAGTGAGATACACTACACAAAGTCCCCAAAGCAAATTTGGAGCCGGAGGAATGAGCTTAGAAAAATTATTGGTGAGAAGGCGAAAAAAAAAAAAAAAAAAAAAAAAAAAACACTTGGC